>CALYLW010001742.1:0-172454 GCA_944989445.1 Ampullaceana balthica
ATAGAACACTCACCCAAGTCCCCGTATAGAACACTCACCCAAGTCCCCTGTATAGAACACTCACCCAAGTCCCTGTATAGAACACTCACCCAAGTCCCCGTATAGAACACTCACCCAAGTCCCCGTATAGAACACTCACGCAAGTCCCTGTATAGAACACTCACCCAAGTCCCCGTATAGAAACACTCACCCAAGTCCCCGTATAGAACACTCACCCAACTCCCCGTATAGAACACTCACCCAAGTCTCCGTATAGAACACTCACCCAAGTCCCCGTATAGAACACTCACCCAAGTCCCTGTAAAGAACACTCAACCCAAGTCCCCGTATAGAACACTCACCCAACTCCCCGTATAGAACACTCGCCTAGGACGCCTCTTGTAGCAGCTCTCTGTCTTTGGTGCAAGTTTCAACAGCCAAGGAAGTGGGCGACTTTCAAATCAAGTGGGCCAGATCAAATCAAATAAGGAAACTACCAGAAAATTTATATTCACATGCGACCATCTGGGGAAAAGGTGCTTATGGCCTTAACAAGGTTAGTCTGTACACTTGCAACTAATTGAACCTAACAGAAATCCGAAGCAAACAAAGTCATGTGCCCTGTGGGTTGTGCCGTCAATATTGAAAGGTAAACGCTGATCAATGTCACTGTGGCCTCAGTTCGAAAAACAAAAACAAAACACACAAAAGTTGCTATCCCGAGAATCGAACCAGTTTCCATTTGGTCGGAAACGATACAATGTACCACCGAATTGTCATCACACACAACTTAAATGAGCTGTTTAAAATTTTAAGCTATGTCTCAATGCCTCAAGTATGCCGTTGGTCACTTTTAACCAATCAATCAGCGCAGCCTCAAACCTCCACAATCACGACTTTTGAGGACAGATAACATATTTTATGCAAAAAGGACCCACCCCCAAAAATAGTAATAGTATATATATGTATAAAGCTCAAGAGTTTGTGCTCCGAATATTCTAGGAGCAGTGGCGTAGCTAGAGGGGGGCGGTGGGGGCGGTCCGCCCCGGGCGGCACACATTTAGGGGTGGCATTTGTGGGCATTTGAAAAGTGCAACCTATTCCGACAACCACCCTTTTTCTTTTGAAGGTGGAAAACCAAGGTCAGATGACGCTTTTGTTAGAAAACTACACAAAAACACATCACCGCTGAGCCTGATAATATGTGCTATTATTAAAACATTTGGTGAAAGGTCGTTCTCTTTTTGTGCAGCCAAACAATGGAATTCTCTACCATTACACATACGTAGTATTTAAACAACCAAGTCCTTCAAGACTGCACTTCACATCTTTTCAACATTTATTTTCAAAATTAATGAAACAACATTTCTTGTAAATGATTAACGTAGCTTATGTATAATGTACTGTAATTTTTGTGTTTGTTATGATATGAAAGTTAATTTAATATTTATAGGTAGTTATTTCTTTCATGTAAAGCGCTGTGAGCCCAGTTCCTTACTGGGATACAGCGCTATATAAATAATCAATTTATTATTATTATTATTAATAAAGTTTATTGACATTGATAAAGAGGAGCTCAATATTGAAAGATTAAGGATCAAGGTTGTTCTGGCTGTACATACTCTACAAGAAGAGGCATTATGTTAGAAAAACGGGGGGAAAGGCGCCCTTTGATCAATTAAAATGTATTCAACAGTAAGTTTGGAAAATTCTGTACCCAACATCGTAATTTTGCTAGGAATTTTTTCAACAATTGCTATCGGTGTCGCTAATTTTGAAAGGAGCTTCTCCAAAGTGAAGTTGATAAAAAATTATCTTCGTTAAAAAATGAACGATTTAAGACAAGAAAATCTTGCAATATTGTCAATAGAACAAGATATTACAAATAATTTAAATTATGATTGTATAATACACGATTTTTCTATTATGAAAGTTTGAAAGTAAATGTATAAATATGATTACAAACTAATGTATACAATTTCTTTGTTTGTAAAAAAAAATCATTTATTTATAAATATAAAATAAAAGAATAGTAAAATAAATTTTTTTGGGTGTGTAAATTTGGAATATGTTTTGTCTCATTGGGGGGGGGGCACCTGTGACCTCAGTAACTTTCTTGTGGCCTTTAAAAAACGCATAGTGTATTTTTATAAATGTGTATTTATAGGTATATCATCTTATGCGGCCTCTTTTATTACTGCTTAAACAAATATGGCATGCAATGGTAAACATGCTTCCCACCTTTACTTCGTTTCAATTACAATTATTTATTCATGTTTATTAATTTATAAAAACAATCATATAATGGACTGATTTGCCGTCCATAAATGACGTCACGCGATTTTGGCTGATTTTTCAGCCCTCCGCCCTCGTCACACGTCGTCACAAAAATTTTGACCCCTTCTTCAACATGACGTTATACAGCTTTGGACCCCCTCACCCAACCATAAAAGCCGTATTTTCTATTTGAAAATAAGCATTTTTCAAATCAAATTTTTGTCATTTAAGTATGTTTTTAGTGCAAGTTTACACTCTAATATCATAACACGTCATTAAATAAAGTGTCAGTAATCAATATTTAACTGGAAATTTTATTTAAAATTGCGCGTTTTGACGGGACGTCACATTTCTCAAACACACCCCCTCGTCACAAGTGTATGACTCCCCTCCCCGCCCCAGGTGCGTGACGTCATTTGTGGACGGTCCCTAAAAAGGGCGGCACGTTGGAGACCGCCCCGGGCGGCAAAAGTTCTAGCTACGCCACTGTCTAGGAGATATTTACCTGGCATTATATTGTTTACTAAAAGATCCAGAGAAATCACATGACCACCGTCTTAGAACCCACTAAAAGACAACTCTCACGAAATCAAGCGTCAAACTGACAGAGCGTTGAGGGTTTTATATCTATTTAATGGTCTCTCTGTCCTGACAGTACCTTCTGTGCATGGGGTAATATCCTCTGCCAGCCTTGCTGTCAAGCCAGTCCCAGACTCAGATAGATATGTATCGTATTAAATAAAGTAAATAAAGATGGAAATAAATCAATTACGATATCATTTGTTTGAAGTCAAAGACAACAACAAACACACAAAGAGATGGGGGAAAAAACTTCATATAAAACGCTAGAAAATTTCACCTAAAGAAATTCTACTGCCGCGAATAAAAATAAACCTGATTTTTAAGGTTTTACTCCAACCTATGTATTTTTTTTAGCCGTTCCAGCACCCCTCTACTCACACCATTAAGGATGCGGGTTCCCCTGGTTCAGTATTTTCAAACATATAGTTTACTAGTCGAAAGGTACAGATAAATATATTTTGCCTTAAAATTATTTGCTGCATCTCTAGAAATTTCTTCCCAATGCTAAGAACTATTTCCTCTACCCTGATACTGCGGTTAGCTCCCTGTTTTTCCCCGTCTACCTTATCTTATCTTATCTCATCTTATCTTATCTTATCTTATCTATACAGACGTTCCTTCTATACAGAAGATTAATGCGCCCACAACCCATGCTGGCCTGTTGGCAAGTGATGCAGCGTTCACAGGCCACGGCATTACCTAGCCGCCTTTATTTCATTAACTAGTGCTAGGTACCCATTCGGTGCTGGGTGGACTCAGGGACACCCTAGGCCCCGGGAACAAATCCTTGCATTCACATGGATTCGAATCCGTGACCATCGGTACGCCAGCCGAGCGTGCATGCCACTCGACCCCCGTGCCCCCTCTTGGAAACCTCCCGTGTCGCGTGCAAATCTGACAGTCCTAGACATTTATGATGGTTCCCAACAACTATTGCAAATGCCAACATGCAATTCCCAAGTTCTCAAACTCTTGGTCTCAATGCATTCCAATGTCCTTTATTTATTACGGTACCGTCCTTGTCTGGGTTGTGCTAGCCTGGTCAGGTGGTCTGTGTCACACCTGTGCTAATTCTCCACGATTTGTCGCTAGCAATACCTCACTCATTGGGCTCTCCAACACCACCGATTCCGAACTAAAAGGCACTTCACAGTATCGAAACCTATGGATTCACTTTTCCTCCATGAAAAAGGCTTGGCAGCTGACCAATCGAAAATGCTGCGACTCATAAAAAAAATGCTGCCTGGGAAAGACTGCACAAACTGACAACTTCCTTTTGTTTGATTTGGTGTTTGTGTGTGTGGGGTGGGGGTGGGGGGGGAGGGACATAAATGAAAACTCTGATCAAGGGATACCTGTGAGAAAAAGAAGAGTTTGACACTCCAGTTGGAGGCGCCTTAACTACACATGCTTTCTTAATATAACACTAGACAAAAATGTGTCACACAGCAATACACACGTATGCATCATATAACACTACACACGCATGCGCCATATAGTATATTCAAAGATTACAAAATCATCAGCATAATTCAAATTAATTGCGCGTTTAGATATGTATTTTATGTATTGAAGCATGAAGTAACAAGTAGAGAAATTAATTAAAATAAAATTAATGCTTCAAATTTCCATAAATATTTTTCAGAGTCCCAGCTGACCTGCGTCTTGTTGATCTCAGGGAAGAAATTGTCAACCAACTTCAGCTTGATGAGCTAGTGCCCAGGGATTATGTCTTTCTTAGGAGTGTTGGCCGGAGTCTCACCAGGGTAGGCAGTGAAATTGAATTTTTTTAAAATCCTCATGTAGCTGAAATTTCAGCATTTCTCTGGACAGCAATTAAACACAGATACAATAAGGAGATTTGAAATACATTGTAGTGTTTTAAAAATAAAAAAAAAGACAGGCATGAAAAAAATTGCTGAATTGAGTATATCTTTTCATTACTTGCGTGTAATTGTGAGTCAATTATGTGTACAGTGTACAGCCATGAAAATTCAATCATTTTTTAAGATACAAAAGCAACTACATAAAAAGTAACCTTAATATTTCCTTCCTTTTCACTTCAAAGTCCAAAATTTCAAAATCTTTTATTGTAAAGAAGCGATGCAGCAATTAAAAATATCTGTAATCTCTTAAATAACGAAAAGTAATAAAAGGGCAAATGTAAGGATGAAATGTTAAGAAAGTCCTCTCTTTATTTACCAGTGCAGCACTAAGTTATTAATTTTACAGATAATATTTTAAATGATATAAACTAGTCATATAAAATTGCCATTTTTCTAAATCAATGAAAAAATGAATATATTTTAATTACATGTTTTTTAAATACAAAAGAGCTAAAACGAAAAATTAAATTGATAAGGAGTTATTAAAATTATGTTTTTCTTATATTAAGTGTCTTTTATTCTGCACTATTTTATATTAATTTTAAAAATTAAATTGACAGCTTAGAAACAAACAAGAATACCAACTCAAAGCCAAACACTTTGTACCTCCAGTGGTAAGTCAGTATTTAGGAATAGAAACTTAATGATAAATCTATTAGCCTAATTTTCTTATAGAACCTGACAATACATTTTCATATACTTTAGCTATAGTGGTTTTTGTGCTTTATTGAATGTTTTCTCATCAAGAACTCATAATTCATTAAAGATATAAGCAACATGAGCCATAAGAATTAGTGCGTTATGTTTTCATTGTATCAAAATTAATGGAAGATGTATTGATTCTCTTACCCAATTTCTGTGTGATGCTTGATAAAAAGAGTGTACATCAATAAATTAATTTTGGGTAAGAGTATTGATACACAATATTACCTACGGATCACTTACCTCAAAATAAAAGAATGTAGGAGTCTAGTCCTGATAAAAAATAATAACTGTTAAAACTCATACAAGACTCCTATACCGATTTATTTTACAAAGATGACAAAAGTAACGGCACAATTACCTTGTATTACTATTGGAAACTAACACCTGGATGAAAGTTACTAAGAAATATAATATTAATTATATTAAACTTGCATTTGGGCTCTACAAATTTCCATTGAAAAATATGTAATTAGAAATAGCATAAGATATAGATGGTTTTTGTCACAGATAAGCTTTCATACTATTTCCAGGCATATGCGCCAGAACTCTACATTTTGGAGACAACTCCAGAAATGAGGGATGCCATGGCCATCAGTGATCGTTCTTCACAGTCTCCTCCCATTTCACGGAGGACATCCCCCAATCATCGAGGATATCCATTCCGCAATGGCTTTCCAAGTGAGTTTGCAGTAGTAGCTCTTCTAACACAGTCACATTGTAACAGTATTTATAACATAGAGAATGTGATTAGGGCATTCATGTATCTATAGATGCCAACCTCTACTGTATAACTGTTCTTTTTACAGTTTTTACATACTTGTCAAGGTGTATGGCTGTGCCATACAGTCTTTGTGGAGTCTTTTCCACTGGATTTATATGACATGTTGAAAACTAGAAGAACATCAATTTCAATGGTGGCAATATTTCAAAGATTCATTTCTATACACAATGGCCAAGACAATATGAGTAGACTAACTAAATTTAGAAACAGGACAACTTCATTTATCTAATATTCACCCACCAAGGTATATTAAAAATGTCTTGATTATTAAACCTTAATTTCAAAATTAAAAAAACAATAACTTACAGTTAGTGTTCTTTTAATGTTTAGTAAATAAATCAGTATATTTGATATTAATATAAATTGATGAATAGCATTCTTATTTAATACCATGGCTGTGGCGTGACTTAATCTCTCTGACGCGGTGGTCGAGTGGCAGCGCACTGGACTGTCGTACCGATGGTCACGGGTTCGAATCCGTGTGAAGGCAAGGGTTTGTTCCCGGTGCCTAGGGCGTCCCTGAGTCACCCCGCTCCGAATGGGTACCTAACACTACACGTAGTTAGGCGGCTGGGTAATGCGTGGAACCCACAAAGCCGTGGCCTGTGAACGCTGCATCACTTGCCAACAGATCATCTGTCATGGTCTGTGGACGCACCTATCTTCTGCATAGAAGGAGCGTCTGTATAGATAAGAAAAAAGAAAAAATAAGACCAGGTGAAGTTGTAACATTATGGTTAGCTTAACAACTTTGTCGAAAACTGAATTTTTTAAATACTACTTCTTTAATCAAATAACAGAACTCTTTTTCTATGGCTTAGATATCAGATAATGAGGAAAAGAATAATTGTTTTTAAAAATACTTTTTGTACCCAGGTTGGCCTGTATAGATATAACAGTAAATGAATAATGAAGGAAAGATCCATTTTTTAAATCATTTGACATTGCTTTATTTTTCTCCCCAAACATCTCCAAACTTTGAGATTACATTTTTTAGCAAAATTAATCGAATTAGTTGTCTAAAATACATTTCAGAATATGCTTGAAATTTTTAACAATTGATAACTTTCTTTACAGCAATGTATGTTTGAATTTTATGTCTAGTGACATGCTGTGTAGTGTGCTGAAACTCTAAGGGCACCCCCCCCCCACTACTTACAGTTTAATAACACATGATTTAACCCAAACTAATACCAGCTACAATTAAATTCAGGCATGCTATGCTTCCCACTGTGGACTGACCCATCCTATGTATGTCAATTAACCTTGATGCATGTAGATTAAAACCCATAATTTCTATTCAAAATCCTATCCATGTGCCTGTGGACTAGTCTATTGTTTATTTTCAAGTTTTCGTGTGAATTGATCCTGTCATGATCATGTCGACATTTGCTATGTGTGAACCAAGTGAAACACCTTTCATAGTGGTTTTGTATCAATCTAATGTATAACATCTTCACAGCGTTGACACAGTGATCTTCCCTGACCATATTTTCTCCTTGTTTTATCAATTATGAAACTTAAAATTCATTACCTGGGCTAAGGTCTATTGCAGTTTTCATCCCTTTAAAAGAATATTTTCACATGACATTAAAACTATTGACCAAAATTATTTTTTTAAAAAATTTCTTCTTCAGTGGGTATCCATGTCAAAGCTAATATAATGATTAAATTTAATTAGTTATTTATTAAAGGTTATTTACAATATGTTTAAAATGTCAAAAACTTGTTTTAATTTAAAAAAATGATATTATATATATATATATATATATATATATATATATATATATATATATATATATATATATATATATATATATATATATATATATATATGTATGTTATTAGCATTGTGTGAAATGCAGGCATTATATGTAATGTCTAGGCAATGTGTGAAATAAAATCCATTTCATACGTTTCCGGTAAATTTTAGACCTTCTATATAATGTCTAGGCATTAAATATAATACATGTACCAGATTTCACACATTGCTGATAACATATACAATCTTTTGACAAAGCTGTAAAACTTTTTTGTCCTGTGTCATAACACATGAGTGAGTCCAAAACACTGATCTTGTTAAAGTTGCAATGGAAACAATCTGGCACTGCGGAGCACATCTGTCTTATCAAAATTTATAGTTGGCTGTCAAAACTGTTTATTTATAGTTTTCTATTATACTTTTGATTTTATTGCTTGTTGGTAGGTGCAGACTGGCAAAAATTTATTTCAAATTTGAAAAGCAATTTTTGTATTTCAAAATTTAATCAAGAACCTGCCATTCTAACAGAAACTAAATAGGCTAGGAGTATTTTAGCTCATTATTTGTCATGACTTTAGAACTCTAGGAAAAAATATCTTTGTCAAAAAATTTCATATTTTTTAAGGAAGATTTGTGTATAGCTTGCAATCAGTCCTGGATCTGGTCCAATTTTACAAGAATTAATTATTTTTAAAAAATGTAATGTGCATTTTTCAAATTGGGGGGGGGGTGGGGGGTGGGGGGGGTAGGTAACTTGCAAGCAAGAAGAATGGTTACTCTTTAAAACACTTCAATTTACTCTCATTCTTTAATTTAAGATCACATGTGTAATTTTGAACACTATAAATTATGTTCACAACCTTGACCTTTACCACTACTATTTTCTACCTATAAAATGTTACAAGAAACAAGAAAAAACTTATTGTGCTTCAAGTTTAATTACTACATCTCTGTCACAACAGTTATGGACCACTTGTGGAGAATATCTGTTCCAGAAAAGTTTCTTACTTGAAAATATTATTTATCCTTCATGCTGATTTTTATCGTCTAGAATCACTTGTTCTTTATTTTTGACAAACCATTATTATTGATAAGTGCCTGTCCTGACTTATTCTTACATTAGTCTAGCCACTGAGCACCTGTCTGCTTTCCTCCATTTATTTTAATTGGTTAATCATCCCCCCCCCCAACACACACACACTTATACAACACACGGAAAGTAAACACTTTGGTTATGTGTGTGTTCAACACTTTGGTTATGTGTGTGTTCAACACTTTGGCTATGTGTGTGTTCAACACTTTGGTTATGTGTGTGTTCAACTCCTAAAATTGATAATCCATAAGTAGCGGGGGCCCTTGATGTCAGGGATTTGATGACCAGTTCCTTGATGATGGTTAAAGGGGTATGTTCATCAACTGTTGTCATTTTTACATTTCTTAAAATATAAAACTTTTCAATATCAATAACACACAATGCCACACTTTATTTTGTCATATATAAAATAAAATTCAGTGCCATCATTAAAAATGGAAAGCTCTAATGTCGCTGGTTTTCACTTTTATACTGTTTATACAATTTTAATCCTTTCCCCATTTTGCAAACTGGAATTCTTTATATTTTGAACTTAATTAATTATTTATCTTTTTTTCATTCATAGCACATGTTTTGTTTGTTTGTTTTAATGCTGGCACTTGCTGTTATATAAAAACATAATAATTAAATGTAACTTTATTATCAGCTATGGCTTTAATTTATAATAATTCAAATGGTTTTCTCCCATTAAGAACTTTCCCCTTTCAATAGCACAAAGAATTGTATCTGCACATTTCTTTGCTTCTCTATATTATTATCATTATTATTATATTTTCATCATATCAACCACATTTTGTTCTCAGTTAGGACACATTTGACATTTGATAAAAAAATATTTAAAAAAATACTTTATTATTTTTGGCCACCGCTATCTGCATTTTAGAATTACTGTTATCTCTGGGTTTAAAACTCTAAGTTGTAGATTATTTAAAGAACAACAATAAACGTTTACTTTTATGTTACATAAACAAAATCTGTAACTCAGTGGTCTTCTATTTATCTAAACAACCAAATTTTGTGTGTGATGTATTACCATTTATCACATGTCAGCACTCACTAACATGTGTGGCAATTTACTTTATTTTATGAGACTTGTTACCCACTGCTTTTGTATAAATGGAAGTAACAAAACAAATATTGCTATGCTTATCCACCATCAATCAGTCAGAAACTCCTCTTTTAAAGTTAAGATATACATTGCTCCATTATTGTAATTGTCTTTTTTATGTTAAAGCATTAAAAAAATTACAAATTACCATTCATGATATTTCATTGAACATATTAATTTACCTTCAAATCACATTAAAATATTTTCTGTATTTCAGTTTTTTTAAGGTTCAGATATCAAATTTTATGTTTCTTACTGGATTCATTATTTTGTTAAGTTTTAAGATAAAATTGAATCGACTTAGCAGTGTTAGTGTTCTTTTTTCTGTTTCATAATTCTTTGACAAAGAATTAAATCTAGTCATTTTCTCTTACTTAAAAATTATTTATTAGCTATAATGTAGTGAAGCATGTATATTGTGTAAAAAACATCTAATAAATTATTTTTATATTCTCCTACAGGTGATTCTGAGAATGAACGGAATACCAAACCCCGCCAAAAATCTTCCTCCCCTGTCCACAAATACCAACCCCTTCCCAAAATAAGTCCAGACAAATCTAGAGACACACACCCGCGAGATTCATCCCCAGAACCAAACCCTTACAACTCGGATGACTCTATCTATAACAAACACAACCAGCCTTACAACCCTTACAAACTCCACAATGGCAAACAGAACCACAACCCCAACAAGTACGAGGGACGGAACTCAGATTGGGATGAGCAGCCAGTTAAGGGAGCTAAAACTTATCGGGCCGATCGGTCACCTTCCCCGGGTAAACATGGGCACCCTGGGAAAAAGGAGTCTGATCGCTTACTTGATAATGATTCTGATGTTGCAGATGATGACTACAGGCGAGGAATGGATCATGACAACAGGTTGAGGTTTGTACAGCCATAAAATGTAGGACAGACAACAGGACTTAACTTAACTGTTGTTTTATCATTTGATGTCTTTTAAAGTTTACTTAATAGTACCATATTGCTATGAAACTGCCTGTGTCCATAAGGCGGTTCATGAAAACTTGATATCATCTGTTTCACCTTATTATTTATATTATACTATAGACTAGAAAAATGAAGCTAAAAATATTTACAGTTATGAAAAAAGATTATAGACACCTAAGAGATCCTAGGGTTAAAAATATTTGCAGAATATTTTAACATTCACTTTAGAAAGTCCTTAAAATCTATCAGTTCAATAACTTTTAAGTGAAGATTACAAATCAAAGCTTCTACAACTAAAGAATGTTGAAATATGTTATTCATTACAACTGTAGAAAGAATTAAAACATTTTTAACAAATTAATTGTTAGACTCTCTCTCAACCAACAGTTCATTCAGATTATTGTTCATTACAGTACATTTTGTCAGTTTTATCTGAAGCTAATTTAGACAAAACATTAATTAGCTTGAGTTTTATTCTGAGCCAACTAGAGTCTTTAAAATTATGAAAGCATACCATAAATAACAGAAAGACACAAGACTTACAAAGACAACTTGATGCGGACAGGTTCGGGCTGGAAGATGAGACAGAGGAGGAGCGTCGCAGGCGATTGGAAGATCTTGAAAGTGGCTATGATCATGACCGGCAACGATGGAATGCTGACCAGGTTTCATTTTGTTTCTTTTTTGCAAAATTTTCTCTTCACAATTTATCAAACTCTATTGCACTTCTTGTTGTTTTCTTTTAGACTTAAAGAAAATGTTGAATGTTAGCTATTACTTTTTTAAAAAGTTTTAAACTCATGCAGCTTCATATATGAGTATGAAACTTTTTGAATAAGATAATGATTTACGTTTGATATCAATAATGAAAATTAAACGTTCAAAATTTGACCTTTATATTTCAAATTCCATAGATTAAATTTGTTGGTGCATAAACTAATTTAGTTGGCAAAACAATGGTTTCTAGCTTCAAGTTTCCACTTTCCATTTAATTATTACTCATAGTTTGTCATATTTTGGGGCACACTTACAAGTTGAGACTTATTAAATTGAAATTTTTTGTAGAGGTCCAGCAGTGGACTAAAAGTAATAAAGACAATTTAGGCAACATTTCTGGTCTTAATTCTTATTCACCTTTCCTTTCCCATTTTGGGGATTTTTGCAACTTTCCACTCCTCACCACAGTGTTGTCCTCTGTCTTGTTACACCCCTTGCTTTCATGCTCTCCAATCTTAATTCTCTTATTGTCTCTCTTCTGCACATTTTTTACCTTTCTCTCTAAATGTCCCCTTATGATTGTTGATATATTTCTCATTCTGTAAACAAGTTGAATATTTATGCCGCTTTTATTGGAATGCTTTAAATACTGAAATTTCACATGTTATCACGATACTCCGCAGATGTGACTCTCGGCCACATTACTCCCCAGATAAATTATTCACTGAAAACTTGACTGCCTGGATATTTTAAAATTCCTAAACAGAATAGTCATAGTATATAATGGCTCAGATTCATCACTCTTACACAAAATAGTTCTAAACAAAAACTGTATAAAGTGATCAAGTATCTTTCTGTGTTTAGATATTCTGTAAAATAAATTCTTCTTTTCTTCTTTATTTTAGTGTGTACTTTCATTAATTTAAAAAAAAATCATTTTCATGTGTAAGTATTATTTGTATAAAATTTGTAATCCAATTTTTCTATTGAATGTTGTGTATTTTGTATCATTGCATTTTTTTCTGTGTATATATATATATAGGAGGAAAGGAGACGCCAAGCTCAGGCAGACAGAATTCGAGAAGAGGAAGAGAAGAGAATGAGAGAATTGGAGAAATTGGAAAGAGAAGAGTTTGAAAAGAGACAAAGAGAAGAATTTGAAAGGAAGCAGAGAGAAGAACTTGAGAGAAGGAAAAAAGAGGAAGAGAGAAAACTAGAAGAATTGGAGAGAAGGACAAGGGAAGAGGAAGAAAAAAGACACAGAGAAGAAGTAGAGAGGAGGAAGAAAGAAGAAGAGAAAAGAAGAAAGGAGGAAGAAAAAAGACAGAGGGAAGAAGAGGAGGAAAGAATACAAAAAGAAGAAGCAGAAAGAAGAAAAAAAGAAGATGAGAAAAGAAGGAAAGAAGAAGAAAAAAGAAGGAAAGAAGAAGAAGAGGAGCTTAGAAGAGAAGAAGAAATGAGATTAAGGCAGGAGCAAGAAGAAAGAGAAAGAAGACAACAAGAGGAGGCTGAGAGGCAGAGAAATAAAGTTAGTTTATGGTTGTCTTGTCTCATCACCCTCTTAGTAATCTTGTTGTGGGTCCATCACCTTCTAAGTGTGGGCTCACTACTTTCTTGGTGTGGAACCATAACCTTTTATTGTTTAGGCCTGGAACCATAACCTTTATCGTTTAGGCCTGGAACCATAACCTTTATCGTTTAGGCCTGGAACCATAACCTTTATTGTTTTGGCCTGGAACCATAACCTTTATCGTTTAGGCCTGGAACCATAACCTTTATCGTTTAGGCTTGGAACCATAACCTTTATTGTTTAGACTTGGAACCATAACCTTTATTGTTTTGGCCTGGAACCATAACCTTTATCGTTTAGGCTTGGAACCATAACCTATATTGTTTAGGTTCATAAACTACTGTGTTAGCATGTCCTCTCTTAGTATGATACTATACCTTTAAAACATTTTTTAATTGATTACTAGATGAAGATGTAGACTAAAAAAATGTCATCCTTAAGATGGAATAAAAAAATTAAAAAAAAGGTTAGAGGAATTGAAATAAGTTATTAAATTTGTAGTTATGTTTATTCTAATTTTCATGGGGGTTATCATTTCTTAGATATCTTTGCTACATGAATCCTTTAGCCCCCCTCATGGTAAACTCACCTCACTATAACACAAAAATAACTTAATAAAATACACCCCCCCAAAAAAAAACTTACTAACAAAACCATTATTTTAATACATTTTAGAAAAATTGATAGATACAGGATTGAACTGGTTTTCTTATTTTTATATGGCTTTGAATACTGCAGCTGGCAGGCTTTAAATAAGAACAAGAGTAGAATGACATTTGTATTCATTAAGAATTATAATTATGATGCAAGTTTAAGCATTTGAAAATAATGTAATGCAAAAAACAAAAACAATTTTGATTAATAATATATTTAAATTTGAATCAGATGAGTAAAAAATTATGACATTAATGAAAAGTAATGCATCATGTTATATTAAATTCAAATTATTCTAATTTACATAACCAAATTCTCCTTTCCCATTTGGCATTTGGGCGTGGAATGGGTTGCCTGAAAAAGCCAGAAAAATAACACACACTTAAAAATGAAAGAGTTGTTATAACAAATTTATTTTATCTTTGCTCTTAGCTATTTGTTGTTCTCAGTGTTGTAATCTTTTGACAATTGGTCAATCTTAGTTATGTTATTTGTTGTAAATTAAAGGTCTCCATGTAGTCATGGCTTTTTTTGTTAGAGGTAATAATTTTTCTTTAACAATAGGAATAAGTATAAGAAAGATAAATAATGCATTCACCAAATCCCTATGTTAGAACTATTAACATTATCTTTTGTTCTTCACATTTATTATTCAAATTTATTTTCCCTAAAACATTAGCTCTATGCAAATAATAATATAGATTTTATTCAATTTTAATGTAAATAAGGATGCTTAAGCCCTTTTTCCTTTGAGGAATTACTGAAAAAAAAATATTTTATTTTCTAACATAGCATACATTTAATTATTCATTTACTTTAGTTCATTTCTTATGGAGCAATAGTCAATCCTTATTATTAAATGTGGACTATTAAAAACTTAATGGATTTATAACAAATTTAAAGCAAAATCCATAAACACTAAGGCAAAAACAATACTGGTGAACAGTTTCAATCTTTATTTGAATGGTGTTATCTAAGTTATCTTATATATATAATGACCTTGCAATTATTACTAAGCTTAAATTTAGTTTGGTAATGATTAGGGAAAATAAACTTTTCTTTTTGTGTTAACATGTAAAAAGTGTTCCAATCTCTTTCGTTAAACTCAGGAGTTCAACCAGTTTCCACCATCCCCTGGAGACAAGACTGTTCGAGACACAGAATCTGCCAAACAGCGCCGCCGCAATGAAAGTGGGTATTTTATGTACAACACCAAACTATTGTATTTTGTATTTAGATCAATTTTAAAATATTGATTAAATACGTTTCATTTTTTTTTAAGGTTGAGCTTTAGACTCTTATAGCACAGGAAATTATGTCGCTTACTGGTCCAATGAAATGGACACGTCCATATAGTTCATCTGTAACATTGGTATCTTGTTTTGACCTGTCTTACACCACATTTGTCTAGAGCTCTTAGCTACCATTCTAGGTAGCAGGTTACAGTGTAGTCATTTTGGGTCCTGACCAATGTTCCCTCTAAGGTTCGTTGGTTCAAGTGCAAAGTGAAAAAAACTAGTGTGCAAAGTTGCACAGCATCCATTTTTCGTGCAATATTTTACTAAATTCGCAGTGTGGTAATTCTAAACTTCTGCGCGCGTCTGCCAGATATCTGCGCGGCCGCGCACCCACGCAGCTTAAAGGGAACATTGGTCCTGACATGAATCCCAGTTGATTTAGGTAGTTTCATGTGTATCTGACAGTGTTCAGTTCTTCTTTGGGTGATGCCAGGTAGAGAAAGAACCTCAACATGAGAAAATATTAACTTAGACTAATATTTTATTCTATGAGGTTATTTTTAAGGCCTAATTGAAAAATTAATAGTGTTTATATATTCAAATAAAGACGATTAATTTTAATATATATATGTAGTTTCTAAACATGCTGATATATAAATCCATATAATCAAAATGTTAACATCCCATATGTTTTTTTTTAAAAGAGAAAGGTTTTAAATACATAAATTTATGCCATAGGCATAATGTCAGAAGTTCTTTTAAATAAATTGAACGCTTGTATTGAAGAAAAAAATAATTAAAAAACTATTTTTAAAAAAGTTTTCATTTGAAACATAGAGTTTCTCTGCACCAAGTAATTAAAATTTGACTTAAGAGCAAAGATGAACCAAAGTATTCAAGCTTTCATTTTTTATTTATACGGAATCACTCACTGAAGCCACTGTGAGCTGGTTCTCACATTAACTATTCATGTTTAGACTCTAAACACTCCCTCCCACACAACCGATGTGGTAAGCACTCTGTAAACTTAGTTCCTGATGGATGCATTATTGAACTGCCGGTGATCTATAATCAATAAACATGTCGGGATTTGTTGTTCTCATGTAGAGAATCAATTGCTGAAAGATATTGAGGAGGCCAGGCAAGCCAGACAGGACCAGGAGAAGGAGAGGGAGGAGTTGGTGAAGAGGGCAAAACAAATGCAGCATAAAACAACAAACAGAAGAAATGAAGGTGAGGCATTGAAGACGCCACATTCATGGGGAAGGGGTGGTTGTAAAATTATAGACCATCTAGCTTTTAAGTATGAGAAATAATTAATATTTCCAATCCTCATTTCCCTGTTTCCCTCCTACATAAATAAACATTGAGTTTATCACCATTCTCCGCCTCCTAATTGAAAAGATAGTTTATTTAATGAATGAAAAACTTGAATTTTAGCTGTACGGTATTGCCTCACCTTTTTGTGGTTGCCCATTCGCAGCCCAGTATTTTCGCAGTTTAGGCTCTTAAACCCTATTGCATTGTATGTGTCATAACGTCATAAAATCCAATGTCAGGTAAACCGGGTTTTTGTAGGTCATAGAGACTAAAAGTGCTTCTGGAGGGTCGTTTGTATTTACTTTCTCTAGCAGTTTATCTATTGACGTCTTCATGGAAAAATGGGCTGGGCTGCTATTGGCTGACAAAATTAAAATGTGTTAACATTATCATTTCTACATTAGTGAAATACATTAGTGAAATACATACATAACTTCATGCCTTATTACTACATTATTACTGTATTTATAAATAAGGTGTCTTTAGAAAGTGCTTGGGAAGCATTTAATACCGCATAATAATCTCATACATAGGCATTTTAAAACTGCATCCAATATTTGGGTGTTTTGTTTTTCATCATTCACAGGTGGGTGGGTGGGTGGTGGAGGGGAGGGGAGGGGAGTGAGGGAATACTTTAGTCACAAAATTTTTATTTAAGTGTAACATTTTATTATATCTAGTTTCCTCATGATGAAATTCATTAAAGAACAAATGAAAGTCAAACATTCAAGTATCTCATTCAGTTATCATTTAATACCTTATTGATAAGGAATAACTGCCTCCCACAAAAGTATTATTTTATTTTCCAGGCAATGAAAAAAGTAACCAGGATGCATAAATACCACAAAATTTCCATTATTTTTAATTAACATGCTAAAATATGATTACATCATATAAATGGGCTCTTTATAAACAGTCATAATGTATATATATTTTATGCAGAATTGGTGCTTAGATGTAAAAAAAAAGCATTCTGCTTAAGCCATAAGCTCCTTACGCATTTATTAGCAAAATCTTCTGTAATAAACCACAACCCTACCTCTCAATACATGCATAATATATTAGCAGCCTTATTGTAAATATATCTCAAAATTTAGCAAGGCCATATTATAAAGTATGCTATATTAATATATAATATTAAGTCTACTTAATGCTAGAGATTATTTTGATCAACAAAAAGTTTGAAAACATTTGTTTTAAAATATCTAAAATATAATGTTGTCAGATAAAAAAAAGTGTCTCATCTTCTTATCTTATCTGTTACAGACGCTCCTTCTATACAGAGGATTATTGCGTCCTACGCTTATCCATGGTCTGTGTCTAGTCCTGCATTCTTATTAGAGTTTTAAATTTTGATAAGGTGTTGGTTTTCCTGGTTTCTTCAGGCAACCCATTTTACGTTTGAATTCCAGATCGGAAGAATGAGAATTTGTATGTATTTGTACTTGCACACGGAATTAGAAAAGTGTTTTTATCCTTATGTCTATCTGAGGGTTGTATTAAGTTATCTTTGTGTTGTATTTCCAAATTAGAATTACATGTAATTGCCTTATGTATTATTACTACTTTGCTCTTTGTTCATCTTTCCTCTAGTGTTTCAAGGTTTAATGATTTAACTATTGGTGTTATTCTTGTCAGTTTTGAATATTCTCCAGTAATGAATCTGGCAGCTCTTTTTAAAATTTTTTCTAGCTTATCAATGTTTCACCTGATTCTAGTAAAAAAACATTGAGACTTAAAAATTGTGATTGACTCTCTTTTGGTCTCAGGGCTTAGTACGACAACATACCACAAACTGGTCTCTATTAGTTGATCTTCTTCAGTATCATAACTTGCGTCTATGATCAATTATCAAAGTAAATTTTGAAGATAATAAAATACTAAGATCAAGCATCCTAAGCCTTTCAAATTTTTCTCTAGCTCGAGACATGTGGAAAAAAAAATACTTTGAAGAGAAAAAGAAGACAGCCCCTCTTGAAGAAAACAGCAACAGACTTCGTCAGGAGCTGGAAGTATTACACAGAAAACTAATGAACACACTTGAAGGTCCCAAGGAAAGAAATCCTAAGTTAATTGACACGCAGCCTTCACCAAAGGTATTTTACTGAGCCATCTTGTATTAAATCCAATATTAAATCCAAATAGCTAAAACTATTGTGTTTTTTATGTGAAAGCTCTTATGAACCAATCATTAAATTTGACAATAAATTATATAGCAGTCTTTAACCATACCAAAGCCATTTCTAAAAAAAATATTCTGTGACTTAACCTGTGGATGTCATAATTAAGATGAGTTTATTAATCAGAAATGTGGGCAAAAACGTTTATAAAAGAATCTCACAAAGTTTGGTTCAGATAACTTATCTTTTAACATGTTGTAAGAAAACTTTAAAAAATAATCACCAAAATGAAGGAAAGAAAATTTCATGGACACATTCCTGTAACAAACTAATCAAAATTTAAAAAATCAAATGCATGTTTTAGAATAATCACATCATCCAGTGTACTAAACTGCAACATGAGATAGAAGATTTACAACGAAGGGTAGAGAACGCTCGTATGAAGCTGACAGCAGAGATGAAGGTAAGAGTTATCTGCACACTCTTTTTAAAAAATTTTTTTTTATTTTACATTTCTTGTTATTACTTTTTCATTGTGGAGTTTCCTCAAATAAACACTCACTAAAAAAGTGCAATTAGCTTACACAATTTGATGGTGTTGGTACAGAAAAGGTAAGAGCTTTGATTGTTGTTTTACTTGATGGTCTTACTCCTTGGCGTGGTCGCACTTTATGCTTGAAAGTTTTCATTTTAAAGAATATCTTAAAAAGCCATTCATTGCAAAATTGGTATATTTCTGATAGCCTCTTTGCTTATGATTTTTCCAACCCATAGTCATAGCTTGGAGAGTTTAAATTAAAGGATGAACTTAAATGATAGTTATTACATCAGAAAAATAACTATTTTCTTGAGCTCAATTTATTAAATTACCACAATTTCAAAAATTGTAAAAACATTTTTTATAGCCTTTAAATTCTTTAAGAGTTTTTATTTTTGCCATTCAGATATTTTTGTGTATATGCAATCAATTAAATCAAATATTCTTTAAATAAGAATGAATAAAATTACTTTAAAGATAATAATAATACATAAGCATTGAGTTACTGTACTTGCAGTGGCTTTTTTAATTATATTGAATGTTAACTGCTTTCTCTATTTGCATCAGATTTTTGTATTTATTTTAGTTAAAGCATTTTTTTTATTTCTGTAATGAAATAGAAGGGGAAACCATACTATTATCCGTTTTATTAAAGATCTGTTGATTACCCCCCCCACCCCTTGCATTCAATTGTACTTGATTGTATTAATTTATATTGAATTAAAAGATAATATTCTTTAATTTTTTTGTGTGCATAATCAAGTTCAGTTGTTTTCAAGCAGTTCATATTCATGGCATGATCCCTGCCTCATTATTCTATTGATTTATGAACAACCTAGCATGAAAAATACTAACAATATACCAAAACAGGACCTCCATATAATCCATGTGTTAAGACAATTTTAATCACATAGAAAGTCTGTGGTATACTTCCCTGTTTTACTTATCATTGTCTTTCTGGAATTATCATTATAACACTGAATAAAATCAATTAAAACAAAGAAATCCTTAAATTTGTGATGGAAATTAATGTATAATCATTTGATCGTTTTAGTAAAACTGAGAAGACTTTTTTTTTGTTGAAAAGTCATGTCTACTACTATAACTGTGATTTTAGAAAGAACTTATTTGAATCCATTCTTTTTCAAAGCATTAAATTCCGGTTCATGGCAAAAAGGGAAAGCAGTTTTTCTTTATCTTTTCCGTTTCTTGCCAGGTAAACATTTTAGTTAGAGTTGAGAGGCCTCCTGTCTCCACCTTACACCGCAGTCTACGTGAATCTTTTTAACCAACACCACTAGAGGTACTGTCTGGCCATGTTGGCAGCCCCTTAAAGTCGTAAAATGTTTCCAACAAATTTTTCATTTTTTAAAACTGGAACAATTTCTTTGCTTTATGTATCACGGAACAAAAATCTTCCGTGGTATATTCATTTCTAATTTAAAATGCATAAGCATAGAATAATATCAGTACATATTTTCCCTCTGACTTTTAGAAAAATTGGCAAACTCATAAATAATTATAATCAATTAATTAGTTAACGAAATAAATTATTTTCAGCTTTTGTGTTGTATTAAATTAACTGCATTTATCATGAAAGTTGCCTTTTATTGGCATGCTGAAGCTTTGTTGTGGTGTTTTTTTCTCTTCCTGTAAACTTGTTAGATTCTGAGTTCAATTATTTTATTAACTGAGAATATAAAAAAAACATAGAATATTACATAGGTTTCTAATGATATTTTTCTCCGTAAAAAATTCTTTAAGCTGTTAGATTGGCTTCTTTTTAATATTCATTATAAAATCTTGCAATTTTTAAATAGATGAGGACAGTTAGAAAATGCATACAAAAATTTAAAATAGAATTGTTAATATTTAAAATTACTAATACATTATTGATTAGAAGAGTTATATTTATCTTATTTATTAGATGGGCATGTTAAAGTGTCCATGTCAAATTTGATTTGATTTTTTAGTCTAAGAACCACATTATGCAGTCTCTTTGTAGTCTGAATTATGTTAATTTGTCTCAAATACATGTTTTAATTGATAATGTATGTATAATTAGACTATCATTGATAAACCTAATAGTATAAAGTATTGCAGTACTGTTAAAAAGTGTACACAAATCGTCACTGCTTGAAGAGTTGGTTCTGGATGCTGTCATGCTGTCTTGGGACTAAAAATAAATACCCAGTATTAATGTCTTTACCGTGTATATTAAAATCCATACCTGCTAAATTATTAATGCCACCATATTGCTCACATAATTTCACATGTAATCACTGTGTGTAGCTGCTGCCATTTTTCTTGCCTAATTCCACATGTATTCACTGAGTGTTATTGAACTCCTTTGCTACTTTATTGCACATGTATTTGCATGTGTTAGGGTGACATTTTTCTCTGTGCAAGAAAATGAATTAATACAAGGAGCAATAGTTTTCTTGATCATTATGTATATTTCTTTTTTTCTAAATCTAATAATTCGTTAAATATTTAATTTAAAAAATCACTTATTTCATAATTCATTAATAATTTATTCAAATGCAAGCTGGATTAAATAATGTCTTTAAATGAATTTTTAAATGCATTTATCTATGCAAGTAAACTAAAATCATTAATTAATACAATTTATTTTATAGCCATCCATTGCTATTGTTGTTTTCAATGAACACTTGCCAGTTTCTGTTGGACTTTTTAGGGCACATTTTATTTTACCAGCAACTTATTCTTGGATAGGAATAGTTTGTTTAAATACATGTATTTAACTTAAATTTGAATGTGTTCAATCATTGAATAACAATTTTATAAAAAATATATATTTTTATTTCATATATTTTCTATATATAATTGTTAAACTATTTGAATAGTGGACTTTAAATACATTGTAAAACATTTTGTAAAGAAGGTTTTAATTATGGATTAAAAAAATAATAATAATAAACAAAAAAAATATTCATTTCAATAGTACTATAAATATGTGTTTAGCAAAAATGCACACTTATCAAAAAACTAAAAAACTTCATGAAGAAGCTTTTTGAGTGAAACCTAATTCCCTGTTTAAACAGTTGCGAGCCCAAGCACAGAGTGAGATGAGAGTTGTGAGGGCAGACGCCATGCAGAATCGTCTTGCCTTAAAAATGGCTAGAGGAGCTCCTCAAGGACAAGAAAATGTTGCACCACCCACAGAAAATTAATCAAACTCTTTGTGCATCTTTAAGTTTAAGTGCAAACTGTTTTGCAATGTACAGAAGCAGCACAGACCAAGATTATAAAATTTAATGTTACAAAATCTTAACATGACTTAAAAAAATTAAATCTTTTAAAGATTTCTTAGCTCTATTTATATTTATGTTAAACTTTTAAAATTTATAATTATATTTATGAAATATAACTCATATTTCTGTTTGTAAGGGCTAAAATAATAATATGCAGAAGTTTTTTTATTTTAAATTGGACTTTGTTTTCGTAAAGATTTTTTTAAAAACACAGCCAAGTTCTCTCGTTGAAATTTAATCTGTTTTTTTCAATATTACACTTTAATTTCAACATTGACCATCATTTTTATTTCAAAGTTAAAAATAATAATTTTGGACATTTTTCTACTCTCAAGATTTACTTTTTGAAAAAGGGATTTTATATGCTCTTCAATTATATAACATAGCTTTTGTTGCAATTTCGGAGCATGTACATTTATTTTTGAATAAAAATTTTAACAACCTTATGAACACATCCCCTATCTTATTCACAAATTAACTTGAAGTTTAAAAAAAACAAAACTTTTTTTCAAAAAGATAAATTTTATTTAGTGTCAACATATTTTTCTGGATTTGTTCATTATACATTGTATATTTTGTCTTGTTTTAGTTCAAAACATTAAAACTCCAAATATTGTACAATCTTATGATTAATCATATCTTAGTATGCTGTTACATTTTATTTATCCAGTTCTACATGTGAATGTGTGAGCTTTATGGCAATTATTTTTTCAAATCACATCATTGTTTATTCTAAATTGTATATCATATCTCTTGTATTTACATGTAAATCATTTATTTTACCATCCAGAACCAACTGGTCAGGTCCCATACAACCTGATCCTATGCCAACGTTTGTTTCATTATTTTACGTTTCTGGGTGCTTTACAGCCCAAGCACAAAATTTCAACTGTTTGTACTTTCCAGCTCCGGAACCAGGCACAAGGGGAGCTGCGAGCTTTGAGAGCTGAACTGACACAGAGAAAACTAAGCTTGGACAGGGATAGACAACATCAACTGGCAGCCTTGAACCCTGGCCTCAGAGGTCAGACCACTGTCAAGGAATTTCATTCTCACAATCATATTTTAGCTCCAGCTTCTGAATATCCACAGAGATCCTTAGAGAGTTTTTGATGCTAGTTAAACTCTTCTTATATTTATTTAATTTAAAATTTGAAAAGAAAGCTTTTTAAATTTATTAATTTAAAATGTTTTTGTGGACCAATTTAAACAAGAAATACTAAACACAATATGTGAGTTCTGCTAGTGTTTTTCATGAACTATTGCATTAGAAATAAATCTGATAAAATTCAGTTCTTTCTGATGTGCAGTATTTTTGCCAAATTGTATTTGTTTTGTTTTTTAAGAACCTGTTTTTTCTATATGAATTCTGCCCTTAAGTTACCAGTTATACTGATTTCTGAAGTTTTTCATTTGTCTCATTTAAATTGTTAAAATTTAGTTAAATCTTTTTTATAATCTATCGACAAACTGATTTGGATAATATTTTCACGTCTTCACTAAGAGTTTATCCATAAAAAAAGGCAAGCTATTCTTAGGGACCCCCAACTTTTGACAATTCTTCAAAATTCTCCCCAGTGTGGGTCATACATCTCTTAATTGAAAAAAATATTTTTTTAAAAACCAACACTTTTTAACTTTTGAACGTTTAAATCTTTTATCATGATGCATCTTTCGTGACAGAAAATTTGTAAGAACTGTTGAATTTAGGTTTCATTTAAATTGTAATAAGAAAATATGAATGATATTACACAAGTTCTTTACTCCTTCTCTCCATTTCACAAGTTGTCTTTATTTATTCAACCTCACTCAAAAGTGTGACATACTTTCTTGCTGGATGGTCCCTAAAACAAATTTCTATTAAAATTGTAAATTGCAATAAAATCCATATACAGTGGTACCTTAGGTTAGGAACTTAATTTGTTCCAGAGCTCAGTTTGTAACCTGCGCCGCTCATAAACCGGAGTCATTGAAATCAAGAAAACAAGAATAATACGTTAACAGATGAAATAATTTTTCATTTTTTAAAGCATCTTTACCTTAGAGAAGGCAAAGTATATATGCACTTGACATATTAAATAAAGAGGAAGAAAACAATTAAATAAATTAGGGCTGCAGAAATTAACTATTAATTTCTCGATTAATCGTAAAAAATTTTTATCGATTAAAATTATTTTAATCGATAAAAATTCAATTAAAATTAAAGAAAATATTTATAATATTTTAAAAAATTTTTATTAATAAATAATTAATTATTAATAATTAATAATAATTTATATATATTTTTTACGTACAAAGTTCTCCCGCGTCATATTATAATTTATTTTATTACTTTATGTGGACCGGCAGACGTCAACTAAAAAATGCCTGACAACATCAGCGCAGTTAAATTTAAACATATAACTAGAAAGTTGAGCAAAAATTTTGTTTTTAAGCTAACTGCGGATGGCAAAGTCGAAGATGGTGAAAAAGTTTACTGTGTTCACTGCCATAAACAATTCTCTTTTAAAGGATCAAATACATCTCTGACGTACCACCTTCAGCACAAACATCCGATCAAGTATCATTGATTGTCATAAAATTTAGTTCAAAATATTCTTAATTTTCAATGTCAGTGAGAAATGTTCAGTTTAATGACATCATAAATTTCTATTTTTGGCTTTAATCGAAATTATCGATTAATTAATCAATAATTTTTCAAAAGTTAACGATTAAATTTTAATTAATCGATAACAGCCCTAAAATAAATTAAATATGGAATAAAAAATATTTAGTCAATTTTCTTACCAAATGATTAAGGGAAATTTGTTAATTTATAAGAAATCTTTTACTGCCATATAGTATGGCCAATGAAAGCACGATTGTGCAGGTCTTCAAATCTAGGCTACTAGGCAGCAGTAAGTGATGTTAGTACCGTGTGGCCTTCGTTTGTATTGTATGTGATTGTTTTGTCTAGAATGGTATAACTTGCTCTCTCAGTTTCTTGCCTTTATTCTTGATATGAGGTGTTTATAACCCAAGGTACCACTGTGTATGTAATTTGTACCTTTCACTTTCATCACATTTTATTTTTAAAAAAAAGAAATTTAAAAATATTAAAAATAATTTCAGTGCCATTTAAGTTAGTTAAAATCTTATGTGTGTTTAACACGTGGATGAAAAAAATGTTTATGAAGCTTTTTAATTTGTTCCTAACCGTCCAAGAATTTCTGTGATGACTGTATTTAAAAACTTTTTATAATAAGTTTGGTATTCAACCTGTCCTGACATTGCTTTTATTGGTTAACCAAACATTTATAAGTATATTTTTACATATATAAATTGTTTATAAAATTGCACAACCTTAATATTTAGTTTTTATACTATTTCAAAAGTTATTAAATATTTATTGCTCATTGATAGCAGAACAGTTAGCAACTAAGTTTTCACAACTATTAATAATAAAATTTAGCAGGCATGTTTTTGCAATGAATTTTGTTGTAGCTAAGTTCAATTGAAATTAAAAAGTAAGTCCATAATTATAGACATTCAAAATTTCATTATACTTGAGGCAATCATTTCAAAAGATTATTTAAAAAAACAACTTAGACCCTGTGAGGTGAACCAGGATTTTGGTGTGTATTTTTGTTCATCAGTTTAATGATCCTATTTTTTACATGTACATATTGCTAGCCTAATCTTATAAATTTTATCTTTATCATGTTGTATGTTAAATAAAGGAATGCAATACATGTATTTATATACACTTTCCTTATAAAAACTTCCTTAGTTTAAAAAAAATAATATTTGGGACCATAAATACGAATACAAAAAATCCAACTTGATTTCCTGCTGAATTTTTAAACTATTAAAACATTTTTGAGGTATTTTTTTTCACTTGTATTTTATTTTCATTTCCATTGACTCAAAAACGATATCTTTTCTACCAGTGTCAGTTTACTGTTAACTTTTAGTTACTGATTCGCATAAAATCAGTTGGATTGTAGATCCCTTTCAATGTGACATTGCGGATGTATCAGCCTCAAAGGTTGGTAGAGTCTTCTTCTTTAACTTCAATATCAGCCTCAAAGGTTGGTAGAGTCACTTCTTTAACTTCAATATCTGCCTCAAAGGTTGGTAGAGTCACTTCTTTAACTTCAATTAAATAATGAGGCACGTATTAAATTTGCAAACAAAGCAGACCTGACATATTTGGATGTCAAATGCTGCAAAGACTTTCAACACTGTACATGAGGAGGCCGTCAAAACGGTGTTGCCTTTATCAACAAGGATTTTCCACTCTAGTGAATACTGAAGAAAAAAAAAGAAAGCTGCGAAATCGATTGGACCCTGAAGACAGCTTCCAACTTTCCCTGACATCAAAGGCCCCAATTTCGATGTAAATGTGTCAAAAATTAAGCAACATCATTGTGGCGGAGTCGTTGTCTAGGGGTTGAGGTCCCCCCTTAGCCACAGATATTTACCACGTAGACGGGTAAAAGACTTAGCAACGCTGGGTTGTTTTCTTTCAACATAAGTTTAATGACATCCAGAAGCTTTGAACATATTTATGGTACAGTACAATTGGCAGTTTACAGTTGATGGTCATACCATCCAGAGTCCTCGGCCCAGCTTGACCGGATTGGACCACGTTCACAAAAACTCCACACGCTATGTTACGTCTTTCACCTGCCTGCTACTTGGCAACTTAACACTCTCTCAGCGACACACAATGTGACCCCTATTATACCCCCGTCTTGTCCGACTGGTTTTGACTGGCCCCCTGGGTCAATCACCATGTCTCCCTTTGACCGTGGTCCTGTCAATTCATTACAACTTGCACGTACCTTGAGTTCACCCGCCCCCGTTCCACGAGGACATGTGTTCACAGCCCCATTTATGCGTAGTCATCCCCACACCACAACATCTGACCGTAACACCCCCCTCCTCACGAGCGACCTTAGCAAGAATGTCGCGAGTTTATAAACATAAGGTCTTGAGGTTTTGGTGTGTCATGATCTACTAATAATATATCTCATTCTTACACACACAGGTATTTCATTAATATATAGTTATTTTAACAATATTCAACAATTGCAATGTGCACTATATACAGAATTTTCACCAGTAATATGCTAGCTTCCAAAAAAATATTAGTTCACAATAGCTGGTGTATATTCCCAAATACATAATAAGGAATCGTTTTATTTACATTGTGGAACTACCCGGTTTTCGTACCTGCGTACGAGTCTAGTCCTATACTACCTCGCTTTCGAGGGTAGCAAAGGTTATTATTACTCAAAATGATAACGATATATATACATCAATATACAAAAGAAAAAATGTGTCACATTTGAAGTATTAATATTCTTCACATCCAAAAAAAAATCTTGGTATGGTTAAATGACTTAAATGACACCCATGTTTCACAAGCAAAGAATCTCATGGTTCAATGATTTAGATGATCCCCATGTTTTTCAAGCGAAGAAAGTCATGGTTCAGTGACTTAATTGCTCAACATGTCTCACAAACAATGAATGGCATGCTTCAATGGTTTAATTGCTAATCATGTGTCACAACAATCACTATCCACCCAATTTTCTGTCCCTTTTCATTAATACTTGCATCTGTATCTTTATGGGACATTTTATGTATGTTACAAATTATCATATTCATAATCATAACATAGTCATCGGCAAAATTTTCATGAATCAAAAATTTCATCATCATAACATATAATAAATACATATTATCAATGTTATACCAAATGCCTGAAGGCTCCAAACATGTTGTGCTTACATAATCAAAATGTGTCGTGCACCTAAGAATTGTCTTATCAATTCATATAATAGCAATACTGGGAATTGGTCGCTCAGACCCCCCAAGTAAATACAAAAATACATTATCATAACTCCTCATAGTTATCAACAAATAGCAGCCTCATCATCCTAATCAAAACATTATCATCATAACAACATCTCTTATCATAAAATTTGGACTGAGGTCTCCAGTGCACAAAATTTCTTATATGATCAACACATTTGTCATGAACATACGAACCACTTTATTTCATTTCACCATGATACTGGTACAAGGTCACTCAGACCCCAACTTCAATCCCAACAATATTATCATTAGTCATCATAATTTTCAACAAATTATCATCATCATAGAAGACACAATACCAATTCAGTGTTATTTACGGCGCCCTCCTATATCGTAATACTCAGACAAATTCAATGTATGCATCAAAAATCCTAGTCATTGTTTTTGATGGTGGAACATTTCGTATATTTCCCATTCTAAACAAGAAACGACTCTTATTAGCATTACCAAGAGCGTACCCTAAAATTTGGAAACTACAATCATTTGTCATTGTCCCAGGCTTAATTATTAGCTATTTTGATCATTCTTGTACTCAACCCTACAAAATCTGTCAGTATACTGGTAGTCTTAGTGGGATTAGTGGGACCGTGATTTTCTATCAGTCTTTGTCTGTCCCACTCCCATTGCCACACCTCTATCCTCTGCGATCCTCCCTGTCGCTACCTCTATGGCTTTTTCGGTTAAGTATACCTCCGCCTCTGAAATTTCCCCGATCACTCCTGTCACCCCCTCCACGACTTATCATATTAGCTTTACTTCCGCCCTTGAAATCTCGCCAATAACTTCGGTCACTACATTTGAATTTTCCTCCCTGACCTCTTTTGAATTGTACTCTTTGACCCGAAGGGCTGACCATTGCGTCTAAAAATATACCAACGCACGAGCTAACCACACAATTAAATGTGTTCAACCGGACCCCAATTATTAATAAAACCAATATTCTCAACAGACCGGCCGTAAGCCTGTCCAATGAATATTTGTCCGTCATGGTCCTATGCATTCTGGCCAGTCTTGATCGCACTGTGTCATTGTTATTGTTTCTGTTGAGCTCCGTGTTTGCCCTGCTGCGTCCTTGGAGGTTATACGCGTCACCTTTGTTCAACAACTCACAACAGTGTTTAGCTGAGCCCACGTCATATTGTTGTATGGCTCCACTGAAGGGTTTCTTCTTAAGTTGCTTGTTTTTATCCCTATGTGGGATATCTGCTCTTAGCTTAGTAGCACACTCAATTTTCCCATCATTATCTTCAATATTCTCCTGATCTCTATCAATAAGTTTGCTATACTCTAGAAATTCAGTAGCACAATCAATATTTCCATCATTATCCTTATTTCCCTTACATTCAATACATTTTGCCTCCGAGGTTAATGTTACTACTGTGACCACGGTGTGTTCAGTGACCTTCACCCAATCTTGCATATCTGGGTCACTACTTTTCTTCTTATTCAAATTTTCAACTAAAATTTCCCTCTTTCGAAATTGTACTTCTTTAGTCCACTTTTCGTGAGGTTTTTCAACTATTGTCCCAAGCATCTTGGACGTTCTCTGCACAATCACTGTCATGTCTGTATCATTACCAGTTAATCTTTGCGTTAATTCAGTCCTTTTCTCTTCCTTTTCAACAATGATTCGCCTTAAGTCATTTATGTCTTCTTTGTTATGTGCTATAGTCAGTGTTAACTCATTATTCTCCTCTTCTTTTTGAGTTAGTGTGTCTTTAATTTCCTTTAGCTTCCACTGTAAGTTCTGCAAACATTCATCTTTCTCAGTCACCGTCTTATTCAGCCCTGATATATTTCTATCTTTGTCCTTAATTATTTTAAGCCAGCTGGATTTTTCTTCATCATTTTGAGCCAGTAGTTTGTCCATTTCGGCAATTCTCATTCTTAAGTTCATTGATTCAACTTCAGTTTCCTCTATTTTTAATCTGTGTTTGATGTCAACTTTTTCGAGATCCGTTAGTCTAGTTTCAACCTTGTTCAATGTTGACTCTAGTTTACTTACTGTCTCTTTGTGTTCCTTTAATTCATTCTCTCTAAGGGTCAGATTATTTCTCAATTCACTAATGAGTTTATTACTTTCTTCCCTGGCTATCTCGCCAGCTGCCGGTTCTGCCACCTTAACTTCTTTCGTTACATACGGCTCTTCCCAAAATAAGCTGGCTATTCCATATAATTCTTCCCTGACAGTTACTCTCGTTACTTTTTAAAGCTCCCTGTTTAATTCTACGTTTTCTTCTTTTCTCTTCATCATTTTCTAACATTTTCTCCTGTCTCTTTTCGTATTGTCGCTGCTTCTTTTCATCTTTTTTCTGTCGCAGTCTCTGTCTTTCTTCGTTTTGTCTCAATGATTCTTTATCTTCTTGCTCCCACTTTAACCGTACCTCTTCAATTTTTTTTAACCACCAGCTATCTTCCCTTTCACCCTTTTCCTTCCCTTTATTAGCAGTCACTACATTAGTTAATTGACCCTGCTTTATCTTCTTTTCGTTCTTATGTGTGCTCCTTTCTAAAGTATCACTAGCATAATAATTTATTGTATCATTTGCTTCATCATATTCCACTCGTGTGACTTTCTCTACATCTCCGATTCCTTCAGTCTTCTCATCACAGTCATTCTGAACTTCTATTTCTTCCGATTTAATTTCACTCTTTGTCCCAGCTATTAAGGCGTCTATAACTGAATGATCATCTCTCTTCTCTGGCTCAGGAGTGTTTTCCTTGGTCTCTTTTCCTACCGCCCCCATCCTAATTTCATCTCTGACTTGTTCGGCATAATTCTTTTCAGGTTCTACCACTTTATTGTCTGTTTCTTTAACATTATTTTCAGGTTTTACAGGGTTCTTGTCCGTTTCTTTACCATTGTTGACATTTTCAACAACTTTCTTGTCCGACTGCGTAATCGTTTTCCCCCTTGCTAATTCTTTCCTGACTTTTCCTTTCCTTTCTTTTTGCTAGCGGCAGCAGTGTCTACCGAAATTTTCCTAGTAGTGGAATTCAAATCGCTTTTGGAAAAGTTTTTATTTCCAATTTCGGCTACCCCTTTTTGACATTTCAACTCCGGTTTCTCAGTCACGTGTTTGGTTCTCGATTTATATCTTTTCTTTGGTCCCGAAGTGGTTTGAGTAATTAGAACGTTATTATTTGTACCTATCTTGTCTTCCTCTTTAACTCCTCTATACATTTCATCGGCCATTTCTAGTTCTCTTTGTCTCTCCATTTCTAACCTTCTTGACTCCTCCGCTCTTTCTTCTTTCCGTTTCTCTCTTTCCTTATCTTCCTCGCTCTTCCTTCTATCTCTTTCCTTATCCTCCTCCCTCTTGTACGCCTCTATAACCCATATCTTAGCCTCCTCTCCTTCAAATCCCAGCTCCCGGGCACTTTGTTTAAGTTTTTCTACATTAGGCAACCACATTTTAATGTTTCTATATTAATAGTCACTCTACGGTCACAATATAAAATTCGTCCACCGTCTTTTGACTCTCACCTTTACACTCAAAATGTTCTAACTATCTAATATTTTTACAATATTTTACAATTCAAAATTTCATCAAAAAGTACTTACTATCATGGGAAATCCACACTCACATAATAACCATACATAAGAAAACACATTACACCAGGGCAGTATCAATATCCATAGGTAAGAAAATCACAAAGTCACCGACTTCACTGTCACGTATTACTGAGGTTGTAACCTCGAGGTGGTCCTGGCTGTAGTCAGCTTCTGTAACGTGTTACTGTCATAGTTAGTGTTCGTTATTCCTTCGATGCTCCTCCGGGTGCAGTTTGCATGGCCTCCATTGCTGCGTCTATAACCCCACTGCTTCGGCTGTCTTCAATACCACTGCTCCGGCTGTCTTCAACATCACTGCTCCGGCTGTCTTCAGCAGTACTGCCACGGCTGTCTTCCCCACCAATTCTATGGCTGTGTTTCACACCACTGCTCCGGCTGTCTTCAACACCACTGGTCTCGTCGTTACGAGGCGTAAGCCCTACGCTCTCGTGAAGATCTTGATATCAGTATGGCTAGTACGGCCAGTTCTGTTTCTCTCTTAGTGACGTGCCTTGATGTGCTGCGTTGGCTCGAACCGATGGCTCGGTTTTTCGGCGGGCCCCCACTGTGGCGGAGTCGTTGTCTAGGGGTTGAGGTCCCCCCTTAGCCACAGATATTTACCACGTAGACGGGTAAAAGACTTAGCAACGCTGGGTTGTTTTCTTTCAACATAAGTTTAATGACATCCAGAAGCTTTGAACATATTTATGGTACAGTACAATTGGCAGTTTACAGTTGATGGTCATACCATCCAGAGTCCTCGGCCCAGCTTGACCGGATTGGACCACGTTCACAAAAACTCCACACGCTATGTTACGTCTTTCACCTGCCTGCTACTTGGCAACTTAACACTCTCTCAGCGACACACAATGTGACCCCTATTATACCCCCGTCTTGTCCGACTGGTTTTGACTGGCCCCCTGGGTCAATCACCATGTCTCCCTTTGACCGTGGTCCTGTCAATTCATTACAACTTGCACGTACCTTGAGTTCACCCGCCCCCGTTCCACGAGGACATGTGTTCACAGCCCCATTTATGCGTAGTCATCCCCACACCACAACATCTGACCGTTCTCAGAGACAGAGGCGTAACTAGGTTTTTGGCGCCCTTGGCAAATTTATTTTCGGCGCCCTTGATAAATTGACAAGTTTCAGCTTTGCGTTTTTTTCATTTGTTAGAAAAATAATTGAATTTCTCGTATTTTATGTATGACAATTATTACGTAGTCTGACAGTGACAGCCATACAAGGTGAATATAAAAAATGCATAAGACAGGAACAATACTAATTTGCAGTTTGTTATTTACTAAATAATACCAAATAAATTGGTGGATAAAACGGGATATTGTTACGTTAATAAAGAATACAGCAAAACTTGAATTAACAAGCATTATAAATAAAAACATTAGTGTCAATTTGTCATACTCATTATCTCATACATAACGATAGAAACTCACAATTAAAAGTAAATTTAAGTAACACCCCACCTACTACAGCTCAGCACTTCCGTTAGCTGAAGTATCGACGTGTTGTTAATACAGTCGGACCTATCTAAGTCGAACTCAAGGGGAAAAAAATTCCACTTACCGAGTTTTTTAGTTAGGGAAACTGGCGTAATAGGTGCAGATTAATCAAGGACAATGTTGATATTGAGAGGGGGGAGAGAAACAGCCATAGCGGTATAAAGGCTTGACAGGATCACAGGAAAGAGGGGCGGTGATGTTTTATATGAAAGGACCCAACTTGCTTTGGCATACCGACAACCTTCCATCCTCTCCTCCACTTTGCTCCCTCAACAGTGGGATGAGGATACTAAGATTTTTCTTTTTAAAAGGAAGACTGTAAAATGATATTGACATTTGCATGATAAGAAGCCCCGCAAAGGCCACAAACATAATAAGAAAGAAATAAAAAAAGAAGACCCTCAAGGGAAGAAACAGCTATGTGACATTTTTGATTTTTTTTTGTTATACGCTGTATCTGATAGAGGATACAAAATAGAATGCTGTGAAAGAAGTTTTGTGAAAAAGTTATGTCTCTGACTCTATTAAATATTCAAATCTATTTAGTTAATTTATAAGAAATCTGTATAATTTTAACTTTTAAACTTGAATATCTGAAAACTACAAAAGTGGGACAAAGCCGTTTCTTCCCTTGAGCTCTTCTAATTTAATACTATAATCGTGTTAACGGCATATATTTAAATATAATTAATTATTCACTTTTTTTTTATCAAGGATAAAAGTGAATTACAGTTGGACCTCGCTAAGTCGATCTTCACTAAGTGGAAAACCTCCGTATATCAATTAATTGTTATGTCCCGGCCAAACTCAATAAGACGAAAGTATTTTAGATCTCCTTAACTCCAAGATTTTCGGCTTTCAATCTCTCTTAGTCGAATTTTCCAAGGCTTCTTACTAAGAAGCCCCGCAAAGGCCACAAACACAATAAAAAATATTATATTGGTTTAAATGAAATATATTTAAATATAATTAATTATTCCCTTTTTTTATGGAGGATGAAAGTGAAATACAGTCCCACCTCGCTAAGTCGAACTTCNCTAAGTCGAAAATCTCCCTATATTGAATTAATTGTTAGGTCCCGGCCAAATTCCATAAGACTTAAGTATTTTAGATCTCATTAACTCCAAGATTTTTGGCTTTCAACCTCTCTTAGTTGAATTTTCCAAGGCGTTTGGGTTATTATTCTGGAGTGACATTTCAGAACACGTGTTCCGTAGAGCCACGTAAATAGACGTAAAATCTTATCTTAGAGCATTCCAGGAGAGATTAAACGACCCTTGCAAGTACCACACAAAAAAAAATGACAAAGACAAGAAAAAGGAGTGGTAACTAATTCGCGTCCCTTTGCTGCATGTTGTGACTCTTTTTAAAAAGAAAAATCTTGCTCCTCCCATCCCACTGTGGAGAGAGTAAAGTGGGGGAGGGGAGGGAAGGAGTCGCCTCTCATGGGCTTGTGTCGGCATGTCAAAGCCATTTGGCTCCTTTGATATGAAACATAGACACCGCCTCTCTTTCCTGTCTAGCCTACTAGCCGGTATGGCAGTCGCCACACACACACCTCTCAATATCTACATTGTCATTGATTAATCGGCGCCTATTACGCCATTTTCCCTAACACAAAAACTCAGTTAGTCGATTTTTTTCGGGTCCTTTTGAGTTCGACTTAGAGAGGTCTGACTGTATTTACATTTGTATTTAAATACAAATTTAAAAATTAGAGATTTAGTGGCGCCCTTTTGAGCTGGCGCCCTTGGCAACTGCCCCGATGCCAACCCGTTGCTACGCCACTGCTCAGAGAACTGAACTGTGATGTGATATTTAAAGAAAAAACCTCAGTGTTTTATAGTAATAATTGATTATATTAATTTATATCAAATTTATAATTTCAGTCAGTTTTTTTAAGTAACTTTGTGTTTATCCGACTTTATCACAGTATGTCCTAACGAGCAACAAAGCCGTCCAAGGACGTTCCGCCACCTTTCGGTGGCATTTTGTAACTCCCCTCCAACAGCCGTCTTGACAGGCATACATGTGCATCACGTCAATTATACTATTAATTAGAGTTAAAATAAATAACTCGTAAAAACAGCTTTTGACTATAAATGCCAACGCGCATAACTCAAAATAAAGTCTTGGAAGAAATACTGCACCAAAAATAACTCGTTTTGAACGTCCGCGTAAACGTGTTCAATATGATTGGCTGTAGGAGTCATGTTTGTTTGAGGGACCAATCGCTATCGATGACCGCACAGAACATAGCCTTTTATTATATAGGAGGATTATCATTATATCTAGATTGGTCAGTGCAGTTATAACCATTATATTCGACTGATCATTTGTACTTGTATAATTGTATCATATAAAATACCCTTAAAATTATGGATCCTCCGTGCCATTTTGAGTTAAAACATCTACGCTTAATATCCTTTTCAGATTCATTTTTAGACACGTGTCTATAGATACCTTTTTAGCTGGGGCTTAGCCCCAGGCCCTGTGGGTCGGGCTTACGACACTCCCCTAAACCCCGGTGTCTCTTGGGTAGCAGGACCTCGCGCCTTCGGGGGTAACGTCAACATAAAATTTTTTATTTTGTGGTATCGGGCAAAAAAGTTCCCCGACCCCTGCTAGGGCTAGAGCATTGTTCATTCCTTCGGGGTCGGGGGCCCCAAAGCGTTTTTGATAAACGTTTAGATTGAAATCAATAGGGGTTTTGCGCCGATCGGGATCGGGGCCCTTTAATGTCAATTTTTTTCTTTTATAAGCTATATATATATATCTGATCGCCATGAAACTCTGAGATGTCGAGTGCACTCCCGAGAAAGTTTCTGGCATAAATTTTTCAAAATTTACCACTCATTGGTTTCTTTGAAGTTTCTTTTTTCATTGCAACGCGCTACGGGTAAGCTAGTTCACTTAAAAATGATTCCTTTTGGTGCATTATGCAATTAAGTTTAACATCACTACACTAAAGCAAAGCACAGATGAAGAAATGCTATTACTTTTAAGTGACCAGGTTGTTTATGCAACTGAAATTTAAAAAAAAATAATCTGAATGGCAATTACTTTTATAAAATGTTTTAAAACATTTTAAAGCGAATCAACTACTATTTATTTATAAATATTCATTGTTCATCTTTCTTTAAGTTTAAGGCGCCAATACCACGGACCGGCACTTTCTTGTCACAACACATTTCACATACGGCATACGGTAATTTATAATTCATATCATCACATACTGCTTTCCGGGTTCGTACCATACCAATGTAAATGACCAATGAAGCGGTATACGGTATATCGGCTTTCAAAGATGATAATGCCAATCTTATATGTTTCATTTCGTCTATTTCATTTCTTTACAAAAAAAATATATTGAATTCTACACATCAGAGCTCCCCAAATGTGATTCACGAAGCGGGATCTATTCGTTTTACTAATGGTGACTATACGCACAAAATAAATATTTGCCGTTTAAAAGAAATACATTTTTTTTGGAGCTTGTCAACTGATCCGCCAAACTTTCAAGACTTGATGGGGCTCCAGGCCTGGACTTCTGCATTGAACCACTGCTACCCTACGACAATGCAAGAGTTGTCTCCTTATTTTGACTGTACGCAGAGTCACAACAGTCTTGATCAGATTATGTAAACACATTCGAACTTTTCAAAGTCATAGCCGCAGTACATTTAACACCAAACAAAACCATTTCATTTGGCCCCAGGGCAACTAATCTCAAGCAGCACATACATTTAGTTAAAAGATATTGAGACTTTCTTCTCTAAAAAAAAGAACAAGAAAAACACATCTTTCAGAAGTTACGCTCCAACAAGACAACCAGTTTGTAAGGAGTATTTTTATTTAAATAATATAACCGCAATGATTATGAGGATATAATTGAATGTACAGTTTTAGATGCGTAACTGGGTTCTTGACGCCTTTAATTTAAATTAAAAATTTGAGATTTAGCGGCGCCCTTTTGAACTGGCGCAGGCCGGCGCCCTTGGCAACTGCCCCAATGCCAAGCCGTTGTTACGCCACTGTACAGTTTATCATAAGCCGATTTTAATAAATTTCTGTACTATTCAAATTATAAAAGAAATGTTGGTGGTACAAAGCACGAACAGTCAATAATGATTAAATCAGTAGCAATATATCAGGAAGCTCATGGTCCAATGGTAAGTGAAAGACAATATGTGCTAAGAACTTGTTTTGGAAAAGGTCTTACCGATAATTTCCCAGATTTATTTGCAAACCCAAAATTTCCCATATGCTTTTATCCAATGATGATTTAAAAAACATTAATTTGAAAAAATATATTTGAAGAAAAAAATGAGTTTGATTGCCGTCGATGTTGTATATAGCAATTCATATATATTAAAAAAAATAACTGAATGAAATCTAGAAATTAAAAAGCAAAATAAATGCTCTTTAAGAAAGTAAATTAATCTTGTAATATAGTATCCTACTTATATGTCATTCTATATGGAACTTTTTGTCCCCATTCTGAGAACCGTTGGTCAAAGGCTTTTTGTCGCCATTCTGAGAACCGTTGGTCAAAAGCTTTTTGTCGCCATTCTGAGAACCGTTGGTCAAAGGCTTTTTGTCGCCATTCTGAGAACCGTTGGTCACAGGCTTTTTGTCGCCATTCTGAGAACCGTTTGTCAAAGGCTTTTTGTCGCCATTCTGAGAGCATTTGGTCAAGGAGAGATTTCGTCCGACCTCCGCGGGATTTCGTTTTCTGGTGACGTATTCTTGGCGGTAGTAGTTGATGAAGAGGAGTATGAGTGTGACGTCATACATCAGAGCGGCCGCGGACAGCCCTAAGGGGAAATCACATCGAGTACAAACGTAGAGGGAATGTACGAACACAGCAAAAAACTGGATCTGTAGATGGGAGAGTTATTAAGTGAACAACTGAGGGGAAATGAATAATGACATTGACATGATCATCGAAATTCTGGTTAAAAAGCGGAGTATCGTGTCAATGTTAAAAAAAATTTCTCCATGTAAAATTTTTTTTCTAGCCCTAATAAAAAATAATACTTTTATTGTCCTAATACTAAAAATAGAAAAGCAAACGAGAATTTATTAAGTAGTCTATAAGTCTTTGCACTTATAATTTGTCATGAAGTCATTAATAAAATCGTTTCATAAAACTGAACTTTTAAAGAAGAAACTAACACGATCGATTAGTAAAAAAAATTAATAAAACAGCAAAAAACATCCTACAATTGATCAGATTAATCATGTTTGTAAAAGTTGGACATCGAACATGACATCGTAAAGACGATCAGCGTCAGTCTCTCATCAATGTTCAGTTGGTGTCTTGGGGCGTTACCTTAATTACCTCCCATGTTTAACCCCTATGTTTGGTTACCTTCATTACCTCCAATGTTTAACCCCTATGTTTGGTTACCTTCACTACCTTCCATGTTTAACCCTTATGTTTGGTTACCTTCAATACCTCGCATGTTTAACCCTTATGTTTGGTTACCTTCAATACCTCCCATGTTTAACCGCTATGTTTGGTTACCTTCATTACCTCCCATGTTTAACCCTTATGTTTGGTTACCTTCAATACCTCGCATGTTTAACCCTTATGTTTGTTTACCTTCACTACCTTCCATGTTTAACCCTTATGTTTGGTTACCTTCAATACCTCCCATGTTTAACCGCTATGTTTGGTTACCTTCAATACCTCCCATGTTTAACCCCTATGTTTGGTTACCTTCACTACCTTCCATGTTTAACCCTTATGTTTGGTTACCTTCAATACCTCCCATGTTTAACCCTTATGTTTGTTTACCTTCAATACCTCCCATGTTTAACCCTTATGTTTGTCAAGAAAATTCTAGGAGGCCTCAGAAATTAGTTTGTGCTTCTTCGCAGATTTTCATACTTAAAATCCGATTTTAATTGAATGTTTTTACTGCTAACTTTTAAATTAATTTTAATAAATCCTTACAATATTGTTTAAAATATAAAAATAATTATTGATTAGTTGTAGAGTGACGTGGAGTGGAGACAGCTACTTCAGAGATCAGAAAGTTTGGTAACAACTCGAGATGAAAGTTGTAGTCTGCAGATGCCATTCAAGGGCCAGTGAATGACGCCTACCGATGAGAAGGATTTAGATTTATATTGTATTCGGGGGTGGGTTTGTGTAAAAAAAAAGTTTTTAAGCTCAAATGGAGATTAGGAAATGGGTAAAACATAACATGCACGGATTAAACCGAAGGGGTCATTCAAGGGTCAAGGGAGAGCACTGCTGCCTTAGTGATCCGTTTGAGTTGCTTGGTCATTTGGGATTTAGTAAGCAAATTTCATTTTCTATTGTTATAGAAAAAAAAGTAAAAATAAGAGTTGAAAGAGTTGAGCGATACAAACTGACATTGTTGCGAGCTAAATAAAAATGCATTTGGTAATACGAACAGTAAGAATACTATTGGCTGTTACGTAATAGTATTGATAACTAATGCATACAGCATCAGTAATGACGCGTTTATTCTGCATTTTAGAAGAACTATATTAAAAAAAAATTGTATCTCTTTTTCCTCAAACTTCACATTTTATCAGGGTGGCTGGCTGATAGTAAATAAGTGATGAAGGAAAGCGCTGCCATTAAACCCTAACAAAAATATCTGAAAAATATCAAATCTTTGTTTTCTTTTTAAATTCCTTTAATACATTAACTTTAAAACAATCAAAATCATGCAAAAGTGGGACGTGAAAGTTGTTCCTGAAAACTCTTATATATTTGGGAGCAGTTGCTACCGTACACACCCATGTAAGCGCCCTTGATCTCAAGCGGCCATTATTTTGAACAATACGGTATTGCAAATTGATTGCTGTAACAACAATATTGCACAGCTATTAGGATCTACTAACACAGAGGTTCTCAAACCGTAGTACGCGGACCGCTGATTGAGCTGCGACGACCCCACTCACCAGTTGGATCTTGGTGACGTAGCTCTTCCACCAGAGGTAAGGCTGCACGCGCGGGCCCAGGGCCGCCAGGCCGTAATACGAGTACATGATGACGTGGACGAAACAGTTCAGCATGGCGTGGAAGAACACTGAGGGCAGAAGAGAAGCCGGCAACACATGTGTCATTCTGTATAACGTGTGTGTTGGTTTGTGGTGTGAGTATGTGTGTGTTGGTTGGTAGTGTGTGTTGATGGGTGGTGTGTTTATGTGTGTGTTTGAGGCGTGTCGTTTTTCAGGGATTGGGGTAGAGGAGACAGAGACGTCATGATGGTGTTTGGGGAACATGTTACATAAAGTTGTTTGATATCGTAGAATTAAAAAAAAACTAATTTAATTTGAATAATAAAAAAAAATGTTAACACGCGATCATGTCATAAATTTTTCAATCCGTTTAAATTTGCACGAAAAATCGATCATCTTTGGCAGCAAGCTGATCATAATTTCCAAAAGAGCATCACAGTTCTCACGATTAAGATGTTTGCAAAGCGCCCCCCCCCCAAAAAAAAATGGTTGACTTCAAATATCACCTTAAATTTGTCTTGTCTTGTATTATCTATACAGACGCTCCTTCTATAAAGAAGATTATTGCGTCCACAGACCATGCCGGTCTGTTGGCAAGTGATGCAGCGTTTACAGGCCACGGCTATTGCCCAGCCGCCTTTATTTCCCTAACTAGTGTTAGGTACGCATTCGAAGCTGGGTGGACTCAAGGACGCCCCAGGCCCCGGAAACAAATCCTTGCCTTCACGTGGATTTGACCACCGTGCCCCTTCAAATTTCAATTAGGAAATAATGTTCAGAGCGAAAGCAAACCATGCTTTTGTTTTGTTTTAAAAAAATATATTTTGCTATTTCTCTGATAAAGTTCAGTGTTTTCGTTTGTTTAAAACTATACTATATTTTTTTTAAAATTCTACAGCATCCTTTTTAAAATGTTATAATGTTTATTGAAATTAGGGGGTGGCCGGATATGTTTTTTTTTACTATTTACCGGATCCGGATAGTTTGGCCCTAATATTTGCCGATTCCGGATCCGGATATCTCCACATTTAAGTGTAAGAGCTAAGGGGGTGTACTTTAGTACTTTCTATTTAATATTTAATACTATTTATTAAAATATTTATTATCTGGAGAGTATCTGCTATCTACAATGACAGTCTGTGACACTGTCAACATCAACGATGAACATTTCACAATGAATTGAATGAACGAACTTGAACGAAGTTCAACGAACTGTGTAGTGTGTACCAAGCGAACAATGTTGTACTGAGTGTGTAGTGTGGTGTACAAGAAGTCGTGATCTAGAGCCATAATAAAAACTGTTCTTTTATTCAGACGATTAAGTTTAATATGCTGTTAGTTAACTTAGTTTTTTATATCTTATGTCGTAAAGTAATATCTATACTTGTAACTTTTTAACTTAATGTTTTTTTTCTTCTCGTATTGAAATTGATTCTTTAACTATATTTTGCATGGATTTGAATGACTTCATGATCAACGCTTGTTAATTTATTTATTTTGCTAAATATAATAATTTAATGTATAACTTAATTTGTTACTTAACTTATTTTGTATAATTGTAATATTTACAATAGACTAGAGTTAAAAATTATAAGACTGAATAAGAAATAACACGTTAGACAAGCAACATTTTTATTTTTAAGTTCTCAAATTAAATTACAACTGATATCCGGATCCTATCCGGATCTTCCATAGGTATTTGGCAAATTCGAATAGTGGTGGAAATCCCAATATCCGGTCTGGATATCCGGCATGTCGAATATCCGACCATCCCCTAATTGAAATATATTACCCAGGGGAAACCACATGTATATAGTTCGTCAGCATTAAGAGGGGAGAATGGAGATGGGAAGACTTTTGCCCGTGCGCACCAGAGTCACTAAAGACTGTTTATATCTTAATGCTTACAAAATATTCCCTTTAAGTAAGCGTTATGCTCCCTCCATTTCATTGTTAATTTAATGCCACAAAGAGTGGAATAGTTGACTCTTTGGGGTACGCACCAGGTGCACAATTATAGTTTTATTTCTTACAGACACTCCCTTTCCATACAGAATATTATTGCGTCCCACGCTTATCCGTGGTTTATGTCTAAACTTGCATTTCTATTTAAGTTTTTAATGCTTTTGTTAGCATGTCTCTATCCTTTATGGGCAGAGGAAAACCCACGAACAACTATGATACAATATACACGGTAGTTTCCACTGGCCACCGAATCACTAGAACACAGTTTCTTTTCACCATCGTTAACTAAGTCAGAAACTCAACAACTGTGAATGACACACGGAACAACTCCTTGACATACCTACGCAAGTGGGAAGGGGGGAGGGAGGGTATGTTTTTGTGGGAGTTTAAAAAAAAATAAATAAGCGTCGTGTCGTCGTCATGGAAACGTACCCAACCCTCCAGGAACATACTTGGCGTTGACCCACCAGATGAGGATCATGGTGCTGTGGTGGTAGACGTGCAGGAACGTCAGCTGATTGGTCTTCTTACGCAGGATGAAGAAGATCTGAGAGGAGTTGGAGGGGTGGGTGGGGTGGGTGGGGGGAGTGGAAGCAGGCACAGTTGTTAAGTTTTCTTTTGAAATGAAAATGACTCAACTTTGGATAAATTTACCAACCACATCCAACAGTTCGCTCTCTTCGATTATTCCTTAATCTTACATCTTGGCATGTCCTTCTAACCTATTCTTGGCCTTCATGGGGCCGTATCATCAATAGACTTATGCTGATAATCGATACAAAATAAAACAAGCAACACTGAAATGACTTAGTTTTTCAGCTGTTGCTTACACACATTTCATACACTATTTACTGTTTTATACACTGTTAACCTTCGTTACCCATATTATTATGACTTACCGTGTCGGCAGTTTCAATATATTTCGATATGTAGTACAACCAGCACACCCGCGCCATCTAGTGGAAAATTATTTTAGAAAAAAGTCAATATATTATTTTTTACAGCTATTTAATATCTTCACCTCCCCTTTCCACACTTATCATTCATAAAAGCATAAAACCCAAAACTTCAAAGAACACACCAATAATTACAGTCGTGTGCTAATATAAACAGCATAAAAATGCTTAAATTTACGATAGTTTTGTGTTATTTACACATGTACATCAGTAGTCTGTTCTATATTTGGTGGGGAGGGGGGGGCAAGATGGGGTAGAGGGGGTACCAGATTAAACAGTGAGTTACTGAAGACAACTCACCCGTAAGGCCAAAGGATTGGATGAGAAATCCACCATTTGACATCCCAAACTGTATCCAGCCAGATATCCACTCATGAAGAACTGAGGCCAAACGAAACAAAAAAACACATATTCATGCAAAGAAAGTCTGTGCAGTGTTGTTGACAAGTACGACAAAAAATTTGAATTGAATGTTAAGGAAACTCTAAATTTCTTATTTAAAATCAATTATCTCTATATATAATTCACCAAAGCGATAATGTGCAAATGAGGATGACGAATGACCCTCTCTGGGGTCAAATAATCACAGTTAACGGTTGGCAAGCGAATGTAGTGAAAGGGTAGGGCATGTCTTGAGACCAACAATGCTTTTCGCATTCAGTTTTGTTGTTCCTTCACAGAGTACATGTATTTCGTAGTGTATTGGTTATTAGATCCGCCTGACTTGCGGGAGGTCTTAGGTTCAATTCCCAGCGGCAATTTTTTTTATTTTAATGTTTAAAATGTTTATGTTTATGCCCGTTCTTTTCCCCTTTTCTAAGCGAACATAAATATCGCCTCGGATGTAGTAGACTGGACTACTTGGATTTCACCGCAGCTAAGTGTTTTTTTTCTATTATTTCGTTTTATTCGTTTCATTTGTGTACTATTTGTCCGTTGAAAAAGGCTCTTTGCCGAAACGTTCGCTGTTGTGTTACGTCCTGTCAGGCCTACTAATACCCTGTTTTTATTTTATGCATTTCCCTCCGTAAACAAAACAAGCAGAACAATAAATGAATAAATTTAAGACAAAAATAAATATAAAAATAAATATTTATTAAAAAAGTATCGACTAAATTGAAAAAAAGCATAGGATAAGACTTTTCAAATGTAAAAAAATCATATAAGTATTTTCGTCAAAGACGCAGGAAATTTAAAAAAAACAACAACTTAATTTTAATGAAACGATTTACACTAATAACTCTACTGAATTGTGACAGAACGAAACAAAAAACCTGGTGCACTAGAGATCAGCAATTAACGTTTCAAGCATTTCTGTGATGCTATGGTATAACTTTCATTCTACAACTTTCTATTTGCGGGTACATTACCATTATTTGGCACCCAAGATTATATTTAAAATCGCATCAAAAATGGAAAAAAAAACCAACTGGTGCAGCATAAAGACAATCCGCAAATCAATAATATTGTAACCAGATGGCATTATGCATTCGTTCGTTTTAAAGAAAATTGTAACCGGAAACAGAAGCTGACAAGTGCGCATGACCAACAAATTTAGTTGATCATTTCTAAGACCGGAAAACGTCATAACTCATTCGGTCATTGGGCTATTTTTAGATTCAGGTCAAACATTTCTGAAATATCCATTACAACAGTGTATTTTGATACACCGATCTCACTAAAAACGATATTCTAGATGCAATTTTTGTGTAAAAAAATATTTCTTTACACTTAGTTTTGCAGCTGAATAAATTACTTAAATGCCTAAGACTTAAAACTTAAATAAACAAGCATAATAACATGTAAAAGCGGTCGTTCGATAGTCGTAACTATGGTAAACACCAGTTGTAGCGTAATAGTAGTCAATTAGTAACAAATATATTTATTTTAATATTGATTGTTTTCGATGGTCCTTATAAAAATAAATATTATGGTATTTATTAGTAATAAAATTACACTAAGATTATGACTTAAATTATAATGACATCATTAGTATTAGTAGTAAATAAGTAAATAGTATGAAATAGATTAATAGTAAAGTTCACGGACGAACGAGGAAATGAACTAGAACTAGAGCCTCAGTCAGAGCAGAGTCACTAATTCATTTACATAAAATTCATAAATCATACTCGCAAGGACGTTCCATTTCGCATAATATAATATATCATATAATTTAACATTATATTGATATTTTAATCTAAAAATTTATATAAATAAGCGTAACCATTTTTTAAAATGAGTGTAAGCGGTCTTTTGATAGTTGGAGCACTAGTCACTAGAACTAGTAAGAGTCCTAGCAAACTTATATTTAATATAAATTGTTTTCATTGGTTCATATAAAATATATATGCCTTAGTACTTATTAGTAATAAACTAACACTAAGCTTATGACTTTAATTATAATTACATTACATCATTAGTATTAGTAGTAAAGTAAATAATAGTATTAGTATTAATGAATAAAATTCACGGCAATCACGGACGAACGAGCGAATGAACTAAAAAGGTATATTCATAGTCACAGATACATTTACATATTAAATTAAATTCATTCTTGCAAGGACGTTCTATTTCGCATTATATAATATATCAAATAATATAACCTTATACTTATATTTTTATTTAAAATTTCGATAAAAATAAGGTTTTTAAAATTGTCTTTAGGACCTTTTCCTCCAAAAAATGTTTACTACATACACGCATGTGTTTGGAAAGACTGTCGACAAAAAATGCTAATTTTTGGGGTACATAAAATTTCATAAAAATACGCTTGTAAACAAATTTTTGGATATACAAAAAAGCTCAATTTATATAGGAATAACGAAGACAAGTTTACTAACCGACCTTACACATTACCCGGATGTAAAGAGATTTTTTATTTATTTCTATTATTAGACTTCCGGTAAATAATGACCAACCCTATTAGCATATCAACCGAAATGTATTACACAATGTCTGGATTATTTTGTGCTCATATGGTGGGTTTAAGGAACATAATTACAATCGGATTGACTGAATTGTTGCATAAAAACTATTTAAATAAGGGACGTCTAAAGTATTTCAATTAATGAAAAGTTAAAGAAATGTTGCAAGCCTATTTACTTCAATTTCTTTATATAAGATACTTTTATTAAAAAGAGGAAGAAGAGAACAGTTTTTAAAAATTCAAAGTATCGGTACTCAGTTAAAAAGAACGTCAGACCACAGTAAAAAGTTTATGCAGACTAACTGCTGTACTTAACTTACAATAAAGAGTCAAAAGGTGTTCAGTACCTCAAAGGCCATGTACGCTGAGAAGGCGACAAGGGTAAAGTTGTACACGGTTAGCACATGACCCAGTGGTACAGGAGCCCGGCAGGACATCAGTCTTGGTCCAATAACGACCGACACTATGTATCCCAGTACTGTGGACACGGCTGGCAGTGGACTTTGTATCAACGGCCAGTCCCTGACCCTCGGATCTGTGAATATAAGGTTCTTGACCGCTTTAGGGGCTGAGCGTTGCAATTTGAATGGGTAAATATCATAACTTGCCCATGCAGGCTTTAAATAAATAAACGAGATACCAACACGCATATTTATACATGCACACACTCGACGCACACAAACCGTACTCACAAATAGCCTCCACAAACAAACGTTACACAAAGAGAAATCCCACACAGACAATCCTGCACACACACAAACCATAACACAAACAAACCTTACACATAGAAACATTACACACAAAATTTACACAAAACAAAACTTACACACACATACTCTGTATACAAGATTCATACACAAGCCACACACACACACACACGCAAACCTCACAAACACAAAACTTACACTAGCAGACCTTACACCCACACACACACAAACCGCACGCACGCACAAACTATACATAAATCACACAACTTCTGATTTGGTGAGGATTCAAGATCCAATCCAATCAGACATCATCACCAAACAATCTTCCCGTCAGACATCACCAACCAATCTTCCAGTCAGACATCATCACAAATCAATCTTCCAGTCAGACATCACCAATCAACCTTCAAGTCAGACATCATTACCAATCAATCTTCCAGTCAGACATCATCACCATGCAATCAATCTTCCAGTGAGACATCACCAATCAACCTTCCAGTCAGACATCACCAATCAACCTTCCAATCAGACATCACCAATCAACCTTCCAGTCAGACATCACCAATCAACCTTCCAGTCAGACATCACCAAACAACCTTCCAGTCAGACATCACCAATCAACCTTCCAGTCAGACATCACCAATCAATCTTCCAGTCAGACATCACCAATCAATCTTCCAGTCAGACATCACCGATCAACCTTCCAGTCAGACATCACCAATCAACCTTCCAGTCAGACATCACCAATCAACCTTCCAGTCAGACATCACCAATCAATCTTCCAGTCAGACATCACCAAACAACCTTCCAGTCAGACATCACCAATCAACCTTCCAGTCAGACATCACCAATCAACCTTCCATTCAGACATCACCAAACAACCTTCCAGTCAGACATCACCAATCAACCTTCCAGTCAGACATCACCAATCAATCTTCCAGTAAGACATCACCAATCAATCTTCCAGTCAGACATCACCAAACAACCTTCCAGTCAGACATCACCAATCAACCTTCCAGTCAGACATCACCAATCAATCTTCCAGTCAGACATCACCAAACAACCTTCCAGTCAGACATCACCAATCAACCTTCCAGTCAGACATCACCAATCAATCTTCCAGTCAGACATCACCAAACAACCTTCCAGTCAGACATCACCAATCAACCTTCCAGTCAGACATCACCAATCAATCTTCCAGTCAGACATCATCACAAATCAATCTTCCAGTCAGACATCACCAATCAACCTTCAAGTCAGACATCATTACCAATCAATCTTCCAGTCAGACATCACCAATCAATCTTCCAGTCAGACATCATCAGCATGCAATCAATCTTCCAGTGAGACATCACCAATCAACCTTCCAGTCAGACATCACCAATCAACCTTCCAATCAGACATCACCAATCAACCTTCCAGTCAGACATCACCAATCAACCTTCCAGTCAGACATCACCAAACAACCTTCCAGTCAGACATCACCAATCAACCTTCCAGTCAGACATCACCAATCAATCTTCCAGTCAGACATCACCAATCAACCTTCCAGTCAGACATCACCAATCAACCTTCCAGTCAGACATCACCAATCAACCTTCCAGTCAGACATCACCAATCAACCTTTCAGTCAGACATCACCAATCAATCTTCCAGTCAGACATCACCAAACAACCTTCCAGTCAGACATCACCAATCAACCTTCCAGTCAGACATCACCAATCAACCTTCCAGTCAGACATCACCAAACAACCTTCCAGTCAGACATCACCAATCAACCTTCCAGTCAGACATCACCAATCAATCTTCCAGTAAGACATCACCAATCAATCTTCCAGTCAGACATCACCAAACAACCTTCCAGTCAGACATCACCAATCAAACTTCCAGTCAGACATCACCAAACAACCTTCCAGTCAGACATCACCAATCAAACTTCCAGTCAGACATCACCAATCAACCTTCCAGTCAGACATCACCAATCAATCTTCCAGTCAGACATCACCAAACAACCTTCCAGTCAGACATCACCAATCAACCTTCCAGTCAGACATCACCAATCAATCTTCCAGTCAGACATCACCAAACAACCTTCCAGTCAGACATCACCAATCAATCTTCCAGTCAGACATCACCAATCAACCTTCCAGTCAGACATCACCAATCAACCTTCCAGTCAGACATCACCAATCAACCTTCCAGTCAGACATCACCAAACAATCTTCCAGTCAGACATCACCAGTCAATCTTCCAATCAGGGGCCGTCCATAAATGATGTCACGCGCCTGAGGAGGGGGAGGGGGTCAAGCATTTGTTACGATGTGCGACGATGGGGAGGGGTTGAAAGAAATGTGACGTCACATAAAAAAAAACGCGAATGTTTAAATATAATTTCCACTTAACTAATTCATTACTTGCAATTTATTTAATGACGTTTTTAATAGCTTCACGCGTGTTACGATTAGGCCTGTCAACGGGTACGCGCTGCCGTGCAATTACCCGGGTAGTAAAATTGCGCTCGTGCACCCGTGAAAATGTGGCTGCAATGTCTATACTCTATAATAAACAACTGTGGCTAAACTGCGACTCTTATGTGTTCATATTACGGCTCGCTAAAATTTATCAAATTTAAAAAAAATTCGTTTGAAATATTCCCAGTGAAATACTTTTAACTCGAAAATTCCCGAGAAGTAAATGTCAAAGGGAAATAAAATAAAGTTCTGACAAACTACAAGTTATTTTGATACAAATGTTTCCTCTGATCATGAAACAAAAATCATAAAACACAAAAAAGGTTTTGGTTCTTTGAAGGAATCAATGACAGAGAGTTAACGAGTCTTTGAAATACGCCGACTTTATTTAGTTACCATTTGAGACGAGCCAATGTTTTTTTATTTTAATTTTTTTTTAAAAATCTACCCCCCCCTTTTCTTATTCATTCCTCCACTCCTATCGCTACCTTGTTAAAAATTAACTTGTCTAATTTTTGTTAAAAGTATATTTTAGTTGTGCAAAGACATTTACTGTAATAACAAAATATATACGAACGCTTTTTAAAAAAAAATCTGGACAAAGCAAAGGGTTGAAAATAATTTGGGCTTGATTTAAATTTTAAAAGTTAAAGGGTTGGTTCGTAAATTGTTGGTGATGTAATTAATAAGGGTTACCACCCGCCCGCACCTTGCTGAAAAAATTTAACATACTCCTGCCCTTTCTATTCCCTTGAGTTTTTTGTGTAGGCCTAGCAGAAAAACTGATTTTAATAAGACGTAACAAAGTATGTGAAGTTCATCAATAAAAATTTACTACCGCCGCCAATGTTTCCTTTAATCTGCGTGGTTCCGCGGCCACGCAGTTCTCTGGCCGACGCCACGCAGCAGTTTAGAATAACCAGCAGCAAATTGTGTAGTATTGAAAAAGAAAATTGATGCTGTGCAAGTTTGCTCACGACTTTTATTTTTATTTTTACTTTGCACACATACCAACGAACCTTAGAGGGAACATTGACCGCCGCCTAGCGGACATTAACTTTCAAGCTGTTGGGCCCTGTGACCTGACTGAATGTTACGCCATTGTTGTTAACATTTTGTTTGAACGTCCAGTTTACTGTCGTTGTAGTTTTTGTTCATGAGTATGACGAATGCATTTACAGCATGAATAAAAGTTTGTAGAGCACAATTGTATGTTTTTGGAAGTATGGTGTTAGCTACTGTGTATAATGAGGGGCATGGATGGTGGCTAGGTTGCACACTAAAGCCGTCATGACCGCAAAAATTATGCGGCGTTTTGGACGAGTACCCGCGCAGCTTTTTTCAACAATATTGACAGCTCTAGCTACGATTAGAAATGTACCGGATTTAGTCTCCGGACAATCCAGAATCCGGTCATTTTTTACAATTTCGGCTTCGACTCCGGCAGAATTTCACTTCTTAATCCGGCCAAATCCGGCTGGCCAGTACATCCATAATATATATATATATATATATATATATATATATATATATATATATATATATATATATATATATATATATATATATATATATATATATATGTTACAGGCAAAGTGTGAAATTCTATAGAATGCCTAGGCAATGTATAGAACGCCTGATGGTTTCAGGCAAAGTATGAAATGATGGCTTTTCATACATTGCCTAGGCATTCTATAGAATGCCGAGTTGTCGTCATGCAAAGTATGTAATTGGCCTTCCCCCGCCATTTTTCCAGCCACTGAAGTTGGCGGTGGCGCTTTGGTCGTTGTTTGATGATGGCGATCGAAGTCTGTGAGTGTTGAAAGTTATTGTAAGACAGTGTTAAGCCGGTACGAGGTTCCACTACCAAATAAAAGACAATATTGCCTAAATTCTTCTCACGACGTCAGTTTATATCATCCGGCTGAGATTCCACAGACGTTCTCCCATAACGTTTCCCCTTGAATTGCTGCGTGACCATGTCGGAAGAGAATATAGTGCTAGGACAGGAATCACGCCATGTTGACATGCAACGACGATTCTACGATTAGTTATCTAAAGTAAGAGCCAATGCTGCTAAAAACAGCGTTTTTTAAAAACAGAAATTGTACCAACAATTGGTGGATGATGTGAAAATGGCTAAGACCACCATTAAGCAAGAACCACGGGACTATTGGCTGGTGAAACACTATAATGTCATAATGGGTGGAAAATAAGAGTAAAATGATCTACCCTGTTAAAGTGAGTGCCATTCTGTTTTACGTCGCGGACTCCGAGATATGTGACGTACTTCATAAAGCACATTTGGCCATTGGTTATGGAGGACGGTAAAGAATGTTGAAAGAAATTTCACCCAAATACAAGAAAGCTACCCGTCATGATATTGAACTGTGTATTAAATTTATTTGAACCTTGTCAGAAAAAAAAGTATTTAAAAAGGGCATTGTGGTTAAGCCAATGGCTTTTTCTGAATTTATCTCTCGTTGTCAGGTAGGTCTTATCGACTTTCAATCACATTCTGATGGGAATACAAGTTTAAAATGGTGTATCAAGAACATCCCACCAAGTTCGTGGTTCTCAGGGCCCTGACAACAAAGATGGCAAAAGAAGTAGCATACCAGCTCGTAGACATATTTACGTTGCTTGGTGCTCCAACGATTCTACAGTCCAATAATGGCAGGGAATTTGCAAAAAATGTGGTAAGCAGCCTAAAGGAATACTGGCCCACCTTGAAGATCGTTCATGGTAAGCCACGCCACATACAAAGCCAGGGGAGCGTCGAAAGAGCTAACTAGGACATCGAAAATATGCTGTGTGCTTGTATGCAAGATGAAATAACTGGCCACTGGAGTGAGGGGTTACGGTTCGTCCAACTCAAGAAGGACAGAGCTTTTCATTCTGGTATTAAAAGATAACCATGCAAAGCTCTCTTTGGATGCAGAGCTAAAGTAGGCCTCACAACGTAGTCCCTACCTGACGATGTTTTACAAGATGTGGAATCATAGGAAGACCTCGAAAAAATAATACAGAGCGTACATCATGTGCTTTATTTTGTATTACATCCACTTAAAAATACTTAATTATCAATAGTCTTTTGTTGTTCTCTTTTTACACTTTGCCTAATCGAAATCCGGCATTCTATAGAATGCCTAGGCAAAGTATGCAAAAGTTTTACAAATTATATACTTTGCCTGAAACCATCAGGAATTCTATACATTGCCTAGGCATTTTATAGAATGCCTGATTTCACACTTTGCCTGTAACATATATAATGGCTCCGGCAAATCCGGATTTCGGCCATTTTCACAAATCTGACTCCGGCTTCTGCTCCGGCCAGATTTCACTTCATAAATCTGTACGAATACGGCTCCGGTCGGATTAAAATTTTTTGAATCCGGTACACCCCTAGTTACGATATTAAATAGATTGCAGACTTACACTAAATACATATTTAAATGTCAAACAAAATATTTGAAGCATGTTTATTTTCAATAAGAAAATACGGCTTTTAGAGGAGGGTGTCAAAGCTTTGTGACGTAATATTGGAAAAAAAAGGGGGGGGGTCTAAATTTTTGTGACGAAGTGTACCGAGGGGGGAGGGGGGGTAAATAATCGGCCAAAATCGCGTGACGTCATTTATGGACGGCCCCCTCAGACATCATCACCAATCAATGATCTCCTAGTCATAATGTCAAGTGTCCCTACCCACCATCTTTGCTCATTGCCCACTCGTATGTCTGTGATATGACGCCAATCAGCTGCGTGCTGTTCAAGAATGTCATCTGGGAGGAGAGAGAGATGTAAAATCATAGCTGGGTCTCTTAAATTACACCCAATGTAGGTGTACTCATAACTAGGTCTACACAACACTTAGCTAACTCTACTTACTTATTTTGTTTGTGCAATAAGTGGAATAACCCTAGCAGCAGAATATATATTTGGAGAAAATAAATTAGAAATAATTTAAAATTATTATTTGATGACATGAATGTAGGGCGATATGCCCCAGGCCCCACAATAACTTAACTCACCCTTGGTGGACTGTAGGTGTAGGTACTCCCAGGAATGGGATGGGGGTTGTAAGTGATGTTTTGTGTGTGTGTTCTATTGGTTAATTAAAATTGAAAAAAAAACTTTTGGTGAAACTGTTATTAAAAGTCAATAAGCCTTATCGAGAATGGTTAGTATGTTTATAAAAATGTTAGGTTGCGACCATTGTTTGAATGTAATTTAAGAAAATATAATAACGAACAATATACCCAAATGTGAATTAAGTTTATACATAGAAACTCTTTCTATGCATTTACCAGATTTTTAAGCCCAACTATTAAACTAGCAAATTATAACTAATTATTGCGCAAAGTCACGTGGGGTATGGCTTAGAAAATATAACATGAATGAATGAATGAATGAATGAATGAATGAATGAATGAATGAATGAATGAATGAATGAATGAATGAATGAATGAATGAATGAATGAATGAATGAATGAATGAATGAATGAATGAATGTTTCAACTTCAAAGAAGAAATACAGACAACAAAATAATGAAATGATTGAAAATAACCAAGTATAATTAATTTAAATATTAAACTACCTTTTTTTGGAACTCGCATGCAACCCACAATCAAGACACAACAACCAGGACGACTATCGAAAATCACAATTCAGAACATGACCAGCATGCACAGGCCGAGAGCTAGGAACACGAAGAATCAGACAGATCTTTTCGCCGACTCGTGTCGAGTCTTGGGTCTTTACAAAAATGGCATCGATCTGACAGCTGTACTAAATTCAAGTGCACTCGGACTGCGGGGCACGTCGGGCATATACCCGATTGAATACTTTTATAACAACCCCTGGTCCCAAATAAAACGTCACGCGTCATTTACCTCGATTTACCTGCCCTTAATCTGGGGCACTCTGTGGTATTTCCAAACGGTGCTATCTAATGATACTTCGGTGCAGCACCAGTGTGCAGGGGTGAGGGGGGAGAAGATAATGTAGAGTTATATAAGGTTGTATAAGGTATAGCTAGGATAAACTCACACTAGCATCAACAACGTAACAACAACAATGGGCGTCGTGACCTAGCAAATTTTACAGCTCACTTCCAAATTAATGGAGATGACTTTAATATTTCATATGGTAGATGCCTTTAAAAGAATTGCTTACAGAATTAATATATATATATATATATATATATATATATATATATATATATATTATATATATATATAAATATATATATATATATATATATATATATATATATATATATATATATATATATATATATATATATATATATATATATATACGAGAGCAATGCCCGTGCGATGCTACGGGTAGGCACAATGAAAATAACTTTATTTGGATTTGAGTTCACATTCCCCTTAATAATGAGTGTAAACGTATCAGGAAATTAGGGTAGTGATAAATCAAACCCCTTCTTTATAAAAATCACGATATGTGTGTCTAGAAAATAGAAAGTATGATGAATTTAAATATTTCCCATCAATTTTGGTATTTCTGCTTTAATAACGCACGCTTTTCTCGATATACTTTACCAGAATAACAAAGGTCCTTAACAGTTACAAAAATCTAATGGGCAAGGCTAAATTTCTTTTTCCATAAATCAAAAAATTAAAACAATATCTTTGATTCCTTTGGTTCTAGGGAAAAGCTCTTAAAATCACCCACTCCATTTTATAAGCTAAGTATGAAATTAGTTCAAGACGAATAGGATATTTTTTAGCATAGTAACAAAGCAATAAATTGGCAGATACTTGTTTCACTTAAATAACGGATTATTTTTCTTTGTATTTATATTCAAGCCTTTTTTCATTGTAGCTTTTTTAGCTTATAAAATGACATATAAGTTAGGGCTTAATATATAACATATATTATGTAGGCATTTGATTTTAAAACAGAATAGTTTTTAAAAAATCAGTCTGTATACACAATTTTATCATCGTTGTATAATATTGCTCAAATAAAAATCAAGTTGTTATGTCACAATATCAGTTGCTGTTAGTGTATTTTTTGCCAGAACAGGGGTAGGCTCAATTAAAAAATAACTTTATTTTGTTCTGGGTCTCAAATTTCCCTTAAAATTGAATGTAAATGCATCATGAAATTATGGGTAGTGATAAATCAAACCACGTCTTATAAAATTCACGATATGTGTGTCGAGAAAATAGAAAGTATGATGAATTTTAAATATTAACCATCAATTTTGGTATGTCTGCTTTAATAACGCATGCTTTTCTCTATATAATATACTCCTACAGAATATGAAAGGTACTTAAGAGTTATAAAAATCTAATCGGCAAGGCTCAATTTATTTTCACATGAATAAAAAAAAATTAAAATATATTTCCATATGATTCCTTTGGTTCTAGGAAAATGCTCTGAAAAACACCAATTCCATTGTATAGTTTAAGCATGAAATTAGTTTAAGACGAATTAGTTATTATTTGAGCCAGATAATATTTATTTGAATATGTATGCTTAGTGGAGGGTGGAAATATGGTTTACGGGTGTATGGTTCTTATTTTCTTTTCACACGAATATTAACATAAAAACAATGTTTTTTTAAAATTCCTAGAGATTGATTTTCTAATAAATTGCGTCATTTTGAAAGGACTTTCCACTCTTTTCTTCTAGTATTAACAAAGCAATAAGTTGGCAGATACTTGTTCCACTAAAATAAAGGATTACTTTTCGTTGTATTTGTATTTAAGCCTTTTTTCGTTGTAGCATTTTTTAGCTTATAAAATGACATATTTGGTAATGGTCTTAATATATAACATATATTTGTAGGCATTTGATATTAAATCAGAATAATTTAAAAAGAATTTTTTCAAGAAAGTGTATACAGCTTAATAGAAAACTGCCATTTAGTAAACAACATGATCTGCCTTTGAAATCAGTCTTTATACAAAAATGTATCCTCGTTGCATAATATTGCTCAAATAAAATCAAGCTGTTATGTCTAAATATCAGTTGCTGTTAGTGTATTTTTTCGCTTGAGCACGCACTTTCTGAAGCTAGAACCTATATATGAGTCGTAATACCCGCGATATGTCTTTACACTAAATATATTTATACCTTAAAGAACCGTACAGTTTATACCTGAAGTGTGTGCCACGCACTCATTGTTCTAGAAATGTAACTATTTTTTTAATGAATGTTTTAGTTTTGTAAGCTCTTAAATACCTTTCTTAGCAATGATTTTTTATGGGAAAAGCATATTATTTATGTGAATTTTGATGCTTAAGTAAGGTGTGCATGGGTTTTATTTGTTTTAAAGAAACATTTTGAATCGCAAGGTCTGGGCTTAAAATTTACCCTGCTGATTTAGTTTAATCTATGCAAAAAGTATAAAAACAGTTGCTAAGCTATAGTGTTTATGTCATCCAGGGTTGGGCGATATTATTGACTCTTACCCCACCAATAAATGGTACATTTCAAAAGGTCATAAAGTTGTACTCAATATAAAAATAGCTGTTCCACTTATTAACCACACTCATTGGTCCGTGCATATAACTCCTATATATAATCCATTTTCGTCTATAACAGTACCGATTTTTTTTTCATTCCTTCTATTTCCTTGGGGCAGTTTATGGAGCAATCGTTCCAGAAAAAAAATCGTGTAAACTATTTAAGCACCGAAGGAAAATAAATATCCCACCTAAGAATCATTGATAAATATAACTTACCTAGCATGTTTGACTTAATTTATGCAAAAAGAATATTAACAGTGGCTAAGCTATAGTGTTTGGTATCTGGTTTCACTCATGTGCTTTCTTTCTCTAATGCATTGAATACATTGTTAGTATTTGATTAGTATTTGATTATTTAGAACTAACTTGTAAAATGTCAAATACATTAAGTATTTAAATTAAACATATAAAAGATATAAAGAAAAGTGGTAAAATGATACTGTGTATTTGATAATAAAGAAAATAATAGAAAATAATAGTATATAAATATTGTTAAAATATTGCGCTAAAAAAACAATGACTATGGTTTGTAAACAAAAATGTTAGGTAGATTAACGTTGAACATAAATGTAGACATCTGGAGAAGGACCAAAGCAAATAAATTTTTCGAACGGCTGAATAAAATACATCTCGAAAATACATAAAGGAAACAGTGTAAAGATGTAATTTGCAAACAAATATTAATTCTGTAATTTTTTACAAAAAAATTATACGTATTCTTGTTAGAGGCGCAACATTATCAGACATAAAAATAAACCGTTTCATCACATTTAGTTCACAACATAAACACACACACACTCACTTTATTCACACACTTATACACACAAACGTAAACACACAAACAGATAGTACCATTAAAAAAATCACATTTCATTGAAATAACCGCGGCTCTTTTTACTTTGTTTCCATTTTACAAATTAATATGAGCTCGAACTATTACGTCAAGTCACAATATTTTATAGCGAGAAACGCCGTCTTGTTAATCTCGACACCAAAATGTTTATTATTTAATTTTCAATAATTTATTTTATTTTCGGGAGTTACCCCGCATAGCGAGCACCCACGCACACACACGGCTTCGGACGCGCTTAGGCGCAATATATATAAGAATATATATATATATATATATATATATATATATATATATATATATATATATATATATATATATATATATATATAATATATAAAGCTCAGTTGGTGTTTGTATCTTTGTATGTTTGTATGTTTCACTTTTCGACTTTCTGTTAGACAGTCACGGAAAAACCAAATGACGGACGGGGACCAAATTTGGCAGGACGGTTCCTTTTACCCTGAAGGTGGTTTTAAGTTAATTTTTGTAATTGTCCCTTTTGCCCTGAATGCCGTAAATTAAATAATCAGATAATGCAGAGACAAAGAATAAAAAATTTAACCTCATTTCTGTATTGAACAAATTTACTCGGACCTTCAAATACCGTTCAAAGCGAGTTACTTTTGGTGACGTTTTTTTCCCCCCAATACTTTATTTTCAGCCGTGCGCATTTGAAAAAATATTATAATGTCTAATTACGGTGCGCACATTTTCGTGTACGCTTCATAATTTGAGCTGTGTAGTACAAAGAATTGTCATTTTCTTTACTGTTACTTTCTATATATTAGATAGACACGTAAACATATTTAATTACAACTGCCACACGATGCATTAGATTTAATTGTTTACACGTTTAAATTTAATTGCGAATTTGTTTTAATTATTTTCTGTTCCATAACTCGACATTTAATGAAAAACCTATTTATGTAATGATTGTGTCAGTATTTTTTTCAAGGCTTCATTTTTAGCGGTGCGCGTTTTAAAATCTTTTATCGCCTGATTACCGTGCGCACATTTTCGTTTACGCATCTTAAATTTAGCTGTGTCCTATTAATATAACATTTATATTTTGTTTGTCTTTTACATAAGCTGTTGTCTTTTACATAACCTATACACTTATACTATTTAAACTTAGGCTACCGACCTATTAACATAAGTAGATTAAACTAAATAAAGTGATCCTGAAAACGCTTAATTATTTTGTATTGCGAATTGAATATGTTATGTCCATTCCTTTGATGATGAATTAACATAGTCCATTTTTAAAATCGAGTATTGTGATGGTTTCACATGCATTTTTAACATAAAATTGATTTGTTTTTTGTTTTTTTTTAAAATTAGGAGTATAGCCTAATTTTTTTTATTTATCTTTATTATCTTTATCTCATAGACGCTGTTGCAAATATTGTATTATTTACAATTGTGTTACATTGTGTTACATAGCATAGGCCATTTCCAAAATTGCCTTTTAATCATTTTTAAGATGCGCTTATTAATAGACGGTTGAATTTTTTTTTCATTTTTTTTTCAGATATAAAATCTGGTGTGTGTGTGTGTGTGTGTGTGTGTGTGTGTGCATTGAATATAATTTACAAAATATGATGACTTATCCGAAATAGGGAACAAAAAAAGAAAGATTCCTTTTTGAAATTATACACATTGCTTATAAACCGTAAATATAAATCGTAAAATATAGAGACATAAAAAATGTTAAATATTATTACCCTGTTACAACAATTATGAATGCGTCAAAAGGAGGACTTAATTTGGTCCAGTACATTTACTTTATAACAAGACTTTATTTTATGCGGCCAGCTTTCTATATGTCTAAATATGGTGTGCATATTTTTTATATCAGTTTAATATGACCCTTTTTTAAAATAAAAAATAGTATTTTAGAAAGTACATTTATAATTTTGTTTATTTGCGCTATGAGTCACTTAGCTTTTGCCTTTTAAAGGGATAGTGCCACATGTTCTTTATCTCATAGACGAGGTTACAAATATTATATAACTTACAATTGTGATACGATGCAGTTTCGTAATTATATATTAAATTTTTGAGTGACGAGGGTGGTAGAGCTCTTTCGGAAAACCTATAAGTTATGTTAATTTTGTACAAGTGGGAATATAATTGTAAATTTAGTTATTATGGTCGGCAAGAATCATTATTTAATAAATCATATCTTTTAAATAGTAAGGATATGTTAAAAGGAACTTCATTAAGTGAAAATAACTCACGCGGTAAAATGGCATATCTCTGTTTCTCATAAGATTTTAACTACATGTAAATAGATGAATCTGAAATTTAACTTGGTAAATAAAAATTGCAATCAACCATCAACTAATACTTGGATAAAGGGTCAGCACACTCCCGCTGCAAAGTGCGGGTATTTTTCTAGTATATATATATATATATATATATATATTTTTTTTTAAATTATATATTAGGGCTGTAATCGATTAATTTAAATTCAATCGTTAACTTTTGAAAAATTAACGATTAATTAATCTATAATTTCGATTAAAGCCAAAAATAGAAATTTATGACGTCATTAAACTGAACATTTCAAGGGAAGTAACAAAAACAGATAATTATCTTTTTTTATTGTTATTTGCCCTGTCTCACAGACGTTGAAAATTAAGAATATTTTGATATAAATTTTATGACAATGTGTTGATACTTGATCGGATGTTTTGCTGAAGGTGGTACGTCAGCGATGTATTTGATCCTTTAAAAGAGAATTGTTTATGGCAGTGAACACAGTAAAAAAATTTCACCATCTTCGACTTTGCCATCCGCAGTTAGCTTAAAAACGCACCGTCCGCCAATTTATCAGGTTGTTAATTTAAATGTAACTGCGCTGATGCTGTCAGGCATTTTTTAGTTGAAGTCTGCCGGTCCACATAAAGTAATAAAATAAATTATAATATGACGCGGGAGAAGTTTGTACGTAAAAATATATATAAATTATTATTGATAATTTTAATCGATTAAAATAATTGTAATCGATAAAAAATTTAACGATTAATCGAGAAATTAATCGTTAATTTCCGGAGCCCTAATATATATATATATATATATATATATATATATATATATATATATATATATATATATATATATATATATAGTGCTGCGGAAATTAACGATTAAATAATTGATAAATCGTTTAAAACAATTTTAACTCTCTCGCTCTCTGTATTTGTATATGTGTTTTATGAAGGACTGTGTGTTTTCAAGGAATTAAAAATTAAACCAGCTCAAGGCCAGAATAAATTTGGCGGTATCCTACAAGTTTGGGACGGCAGGGGTGGCGGGTTGTGGCGGTATCCTACCAATATGGGGTGGCAGGGGTGGCGGGTTGTGGCGGTATCCTACCAATATGGGACGGCAGGGGTGGCGGGTTGTGGTGGCATCCTACCAATATGGGATGGCAGGGGTGGCGGGTTGTGGCCGTATCCTACCAATATGGGGTGGCAGGGGTGGTGGGTTGTGGTGGTATCCTACCAATATGGGGCGGCAGGGTTGGCGGGTTGTGCCCGTATCCTACCAATAAGGGACGGCAGGGGTGGCGGGTTGTGGCGGTATCCTACCAATATGGGGTGGCATGGGTGGCGGGTTGTGGCCGTATCCTACCAATATGGGACGGCATGGGTGGCGGGTTGTGGCGGTATCCTACCAATATGGGGTGTCAGGGGTGGCGGGTTGTGGCGGTATCCTACCAATATGGGACGGCAGGGGTGGCGGGTTGTAATCTAATTTGGGCTCTATAAACACAATGTGCTTTACTAAACACATAGTTTTGGGAGCTGAGACTTAGTCTCTTAAAGCCTTGGCTAATACCTGGGCAACCTGCCTCATCTGCTGTGCAGTGCCATATAACATTGTCTTCACGTGGGACTCTTTTGCCTCCCTAACGACTATGTCTAGCGCGGAACGCGAAGTTAACAGGTGTAGTACTGTTTCAGAGGCTAGGCTGCAATGACGGCAGTTCGAGTTCCTCTGTGCTTTACTTGAGTGTATGCTTTGACAGCTAACCTTATTTCACGCATCGCAAGCCTCCGGTGCTAGGGGATAACATCTACCCGGCATCTGTTTTCAGCTTATCTCTAGTAATTTAATAAATCTAGCTGTAATGTGAAATGGACGTAAAAACATTAATGTAGTTCAGTGGCGTTAAAAAAATTTGTTCGATAGTGGACATAAGTTGTGGGGGTAAGCTTTAAATGGATTCCGTTTAATTCGTTTACTAAATGTATTTTTAATTGGATTTGCGCAAACCTCTGCTGACATTTTTTTAAAAACATTTGACCTCTTGCAGTTTATTTCTGGTTGGTAAAATATAGAATCTAAGAGGATTTATTTTTTAGAATAATTCATCAGGGGAAAATAACAAGCAAATTTGTAAAGACATGAAAATAGTTTATTACCTCCCGTATATTCAATTTTCATGCGACAATTGATCCGCTGCAGAAACTATCGCGATAGATGCATTTCCCAGAAGTAAAATTCTTGATGTTTACAAGGAATATTTCAACAGTGAAAGCACAGAAAAATTGATGACGGTTTAAATACCACTATTAAAAGCATTACTAAAGCTTCGTGACAAGATGAAAAAATTCCTTTAGTCACCATTATACGCGTTTCAACAAATGTATAATGTTAGATTAAGTAAGAGAAAATAGGACACACGCACACCACACCACAACACACACACACAAGCACGCACATACACATACACACACACACACACACATATATATATATATATATATATATTATAAATATATATATATCAATCAATATACATAATTTGCTATCTCTGTCACGTCTGTTGTGTCTGTCTGTGAAGCTATGCGAGGCAACTCCCGATAAAAAAATGAAAATATAGAAGCAAAAATGTTGCTTTCGAGATTAACAAAATGTATTTTTGGCCTTAAAATATTTTGAAATGACGTAATTATTTGAGCTTTTATTAAGGGAGGCGTTATACGGAGATTTCTCTCAATAACGCCCGGCGTTATACGGAGATTTCTTTTTTAAAAAAAAACAAAATTTCCGTTCTAATTTAGTATATATGTACCTATCATAGCTTAAAATCTATTTCAAAAAGATTTATGATTCAAAAATTAATTTGGTAAAAGCAAAGAGAACTGTGCGCTCGATAAATCGTATCTTTTTTGGTTGCTATATTTGTTGTTTTTTTTCTATTTTAATTTAAAAAATAGACAACTAAACCTAACCCAGACCCTAAAACTGAAACTACAACCTTAAACTCTAGAATTTAGAAAGCGCACCGCTAAAAAATTGCCTTGAAAAAAAAACAGCAAAAAAGAAAGAAAAAAAAACAAAACAAAAAAACAACAACGCTATTTTCAAACGTCCGCATAAAATTGTTCAATATGGAAAAGAGATTTAATTTTTCTCTATTGGTCTCTACATTTTCTGATTATTTACTACGCGGCTTTCAGGCAAAAGGGACAATTACAAAAACTGAAATATATCCATTTTGAAAACTTCCGACATTTTTGACGGGTAATACACTAGTCACTCTAGTGATTTAAATAATTCTAATAATATTCAATTATGTTTGTCAAAATGAAGTAAAATAATAACTAATAAACAAAAACATTGATATCAAAGGATGAAAACCAAATAAAATATATCCCCTGGTAAATTATAGAAGGTCACAAGGTCATTTTTTCTATATTAATGAAAGCACAGTGCGTAGTTTGATGTCATTTACAGCACACATTAGTTTGATGTCATATATAGCACACCGTATAGTTTGATGTCATATATAGCACACCGTGTAGTTTGATGTCATATATAGCACACTGTGCAGTTTGATGTCATATTTAGCACACCGTATAGTTTGATGTCATATATAGCACACTGTGTAGTTTGATGTCATATATAGCACACTGTGTAGTTTGATGTCATATTTAGCACACCGTATAGTTTGATGTCATATATAGCACACTGTGCAGTTTGATGTCATATATAGCACACCGTATAGTTTGATGTCATATATAGCACACTGTGCAGTTTGATGTCATATTTAGCACACCGTATAGTTTGATGTCATATATAGCACACTGTGTAGTTTGATGTCATATTTAGCACACCGTATAGTTTGATGTCATATATAGCACACTGTGTAGTTTGATGTCATATATAGCACACTGTGTAGTTTGATGTCATATATAGCACACTGTGTAGTTTGATGTCATATATAGCACACCGTATAGTTTGATGTCATATATAGCACACTGTGCAGTTTGATGTCAGATATAGCACACCGTATAGTTTGATGTCATATATAGCACACTGTGCAGTTTGATGTCAGATATAAGTCACACCGTGTAGTTTGATGTCATATATAGCACACCGTATAGTTTGATGTCATATATAGCACACTGTGTAGTTTGATCTCAGATATAGCACACTGTGTAGTTTGATGTCATATATAGCACACTGTGCAGTTTGATGTCAGATATAAGTCACACCGTGTAGTTTGATGTCATATTTAGCACACCGTATAGTTTGATGTCATATATAGCACACTGTGTAGTTTGATGTCAGATATAGCACACCGTATAGTTTGATGTCATATATAGCACACTGTGCAGTTTGATGTCATATATAGCACACCGTATAGTTTGATGTCATATATAGCACACTGTGCAGTTTGATGTCAGATATAAGTCACACCGTGCAGTTTGATGTCATACATATCATAATGTGTAATTTGAGGTCATATTTATCAGGCTGTGAAATGAGATGTGTTATTAAACACACTGTGTAGTTTGATGTGATATTTAGCATAATGTGTAGCATGACTTCATAAAGACAAGGTGCCCGGAGCATATAATTGATTCTTTTCTCTCTAAGTATAACCAACATGACAAATCCATAAATCAATTTTCAGAAGACAAAGTAACTTCACCATGCTCTATTACCCTTACTATGTGTATCACAGTTGAAACAAATTATTCCTCATTGAGTGTTAATCATTTTTTTGTTAATTTATTATGGTTTCCTAAAGTATTTAGTGATTAAACTAGTATATATATATTATTAAACAACATAATTTGCAATGTTACGTCTGTAGTGTCTGTCCATGACGCTACTAATTTTAGAAAGCAGCGCACCAAATTACTGCACCAATGCATCAAAAGGTGTGCAAATTAAAGATGCGCTGCAATAAAAATTATATGACGTCATTGTTTTAGCTCATATTTTAATTTTGGAAAAGGGAACAATGTAAAAAGAGGATTTGATGATGGTTAATTATAAAATAAAAAAAACAAAGGGGGCGCCGTAGGTGCCCTACAACCCCTATTATAAAATACTTCGTGTACATTTCAGAAAGTTTAATATTTCGTATTTATCAAACAAGGACAAGTTAGGTGGGCTTTTGAAAAAGTCGGCGCCGTAGGTGCCCTAAAAAAGTGCATTTTTTCAAAATAAATAGATTTCAGCTGAAAACTTCCGTCATTTTTGACGGGTGATACGCTAGTACTTTAATACAAGGCGTGCATCTGAAGGCGCGCAAAAAGTTGTGCAAAATAATTATAAATTAAAGAAGCACCGTAAAAAAATATATGACGTCATTGTTTTAGCTTATATTTTAATTTTTGAAAAGGGAACGATGTAAAAATAGGATTTGAGTTTGAGGATTTATAATTATAAAATACTTATTGTACATTTCAGCAAGTTTAATATTTCGTATTTATCAAACAAGGACAAGTTATTTGGGCTTTTGAAAAAGGTCGGTGCCGTAGACGCCCTAAAAAAAGTGCATTTTTCAAAATAAATAGATTTCAGCTGAAAACTTCCGTCATGTTTGACGGGTGATACGCTAGCATATATATATATATATATATATATATATATATATATATATATATATATATATATATATATATATATATATAATTTCTCGATTATCGTTAAAAAATTGTATCGATTAAAATTAAAGAAAACTCTTAGAATATTAAAAAAAAATTGTATTAATAAATAATTAACTATTAATAATAATTTATGTGTTTTTTTTTACGTACAAACTTCTCCAGCTTAATATTATAATTTATTTTATTACTTTATGTGGACCGGCAGACGTCAACTAAAAAATGGCTGACAGTTAAATTTAAACATATAACTAGAAAGTTGAGCAAAAATTTTGTTTTTAAGCTAACTGCGGATGGAAAAGTCGAAGATGGTGAAAAAGTTTACTGTGTTCACTGCCATAAACAATTCTCTTTTAAATGATCAAATACATAGCTGACGTACCACCTTCAGCACAAACATCGGATCAAGTATCAACACATTGTCATAAAATTTAGTTCAAAATATTCTTAATTTTCAATGTCCTTGAGAAATGTTCAGTTTAATGACGTAATAAATCTCTATTTTTGGCTTAAATAGAAATTATCGATTAATTAATCGATAACTTTTCAAAAGTTCACGATTAAATTTAAAATTAATCGATAACAGCCCTAATATATATGTATAACAAAAATCTGCATGAGTTTCACTGCCTCCAAAAACTTTTTCAAAAATCAATATGCAGTATTTGACATGAAAACTGCTACAGAATCAAGCCGTGACTAATGAAGACTTTACTCTTTCGTGTTTTGATTTGTAACCACTCTTATGTGCAAACATGTTTTCAAACAATTGATATTGCTGATTAAAAAAAAACAACAAGTAAATTAATGCTAGTCCAAAGTAAACTTTTGTGAACAACAATGAGGCCACCCACGACGTGTCAACAAAAACCACAATGAGGCCACCCACGAGGTGTCACCAACAAACAACAATAAGGCCACCCACGAGGTGTCACCAACAAACAACAATGAGGCCAAACACGAGGTGTCACCAACAAACAACAATGAGGCCACCCACGAGGTGTCACAAACAAACAACAATGAGGCCACCCACGAGGTGTCACCAACAAACAACAATGAGGCCACCCACGAGGTGTCACCAAAAACCACAATGAGGCCACCCACGAGGTGTCACCAACAAACAACAATGAGGCCACCCACGAGGTGTCACCAACAAACAACAATGAGGCCACCCATGAGGTGTCACCAACAAACAACAATGAGGCCACCCACGAGGTGTCACCAACAAACAACAATGAGGCCAAACACGAGGTGTCACCAACAAACAACAATGAGGCCACCCACGAGGTGTCACCAACAAACAACAATGAGGCCAAACACGAGGTGTCACCAACAAACAACAATGAGGCCACCCACGAGGTGTCACCAACAAACAACAATGAGGCCAAACACGAGGTGTCACCAACAAACAACAATGAGGCCAAACACGAGGTGTCACCAACAAACAACAATGAGGCCAAACACGAGGTGTCACCAACAAACAACAATGAGGCCAAACACGAGGTGTCACCAACAAACAACAATGAGGCCAAACACGAGGTGTCACCAACAAACAACAATGAGGCCAAACACGAGGTGTCACCAACAAACAACAATGAGGCCAAACACGAGGTGTCACCAACAAACAACAATGAGGCCAAACACGAGGTGTCACCAACAAACAACAATGAGGCCAAACACGAGGTGTCACCAACAAACAACAATGAGGCCAAACACGAGGTGTCACCAACAAACAACAATGAGGCCAAACACGAGGTGTCACCAACAAACAACAATGAGGCCAAACACGAGGTGTCACCAACAAACAACAATGAGGCCAAACACGAGGTGTCACCAACAAACAACAATGAGGCCAAACACGAGGTGTCACCAACAAACAACAATGAGGCCAAACACGAGGTGTCACCAACAAACAACAATGAGGCCACACACGAGGTGTCACCAACAAACAACAATGAGGCCAAACACGAGGTGTCACCAACAAACAACAATGAGGCCAAACACGAGGTGTCACCAACAAACAACAATGAGGCCAAACACGAGGTGTCACCAACAAACAACAATGAGGCCACCCACGAGGTGTCACCAACAAACAACAATGAGGCCAAACACGAGGTGTCACCAACAAACAACAATGAGGCCACACACGAGGTGTCACCAACAAACAACAATGAGGCCACCCACGAGGTGTCACCAACAAACAACAATGAGGCCAAACACGAGGTGTCACCAACAAACAACAATGAGGCCAACCACGAGGTGTCACCAACAAACAACAATGAGGCCAAACACGAGGTGTCACCAACAAACAACAATGAGGCCAAACCACGAGGTGTCACCAACAAACAACAATGAGGCCACCCACGAGGTGTCACCAACAAACAACAATGAGGCCAAACACGAGGTGTCACCAACAAACAACAATGAGGCCACCCACGAGGTGTCACCAACAAACAACAATGAGGCCAAACACGAGGTGTCACCAACAAACAACAATGAGGCCAAACACGAGGTGTCACCAACAAACAACAATGAGGCCAAACACGAGGTGTCACCAACAAACAACAATGAGGCCAAACACGAGGTGTCACCAACAAACAACAATGAGGCCAAACACGAGGTGTCACCAACAAACAACAATGAGGCCAAACACGAGGTGTCACCAACAAACAACAATGAGGCCAAACACGAGGTGTCACCAACAAACAACAATGAGGCCAAACACGAGGTGTCACCAACAAACAACAATGAGGCCAAACACGAGGTGTCACCAACAAACAACAATGAGGCCACCCACGAGGTGTCACCAACAAACAACAATGAGGCCAAACACGAGGTGTCACCAACAAACAACAATGAGGCCAAACACGAGGTGTCACCAACAAACAACAATGAGGCCAAACACGAGGTGTCACCAACAAACAACAATGAGGCCAAACCACGAGGTGTCACCAACAAACAACAATGAGGCCAAACACGAGGTGTCACCAACAAACAACAATGAGGCCACCCACGAGGTGTCACCAACAAACAACAATGAGGCCAAACACGAGGTGTCACCAACAAACAACAATGAGGCCAAACACGAGGTGTCACCAACAAACAACAATGAGGCCAAACACGAGGTGTCACCAACAAACAACAATGAGGCCAAACACGAGGTGTCACCAACAAACAACAATGAGGCCAAACACGAGGTGTCACCAACAAACAACAATGAGGCCACCCACGAGGTGTCACCAACAAACAACAATGAGGCCACCCACGAGGTGTCACCAACAAACAACAATGAGGCCACCCACGAAGTGTCACCAACAAACAACAATAAGGCCGCCCACGAGGTGTCACCAACAAACAACATTGAGGCCGCCCACGAGGTGTCACCAACAAACAACAATGAGGCCAAATACGAGGTGTCACCAACAAACTACAATGAGGTCTGACGACGATCTTGTTATTGCACACACACACAGTAAAGCAGGAAAATATTTTGGATAACAGGTAATAATATTGATTCAACCTTGATTGTGTGCGAGACAAAATTGTGTCTGTTGCTGGGGTTATCTCTCTCACTCTCTCTGTCACTCACTCTCTCTCTCTCTCTCTCTCTCTTTCTGTCACTCACTCACTCACCTCTCTCTCTCTCTCACACACTCTCTCTGTCACTCACTCCCCCTCTCTCTTTCTCTTACTCTCTCTCTCCATCATTCTCTCGCTCCCTCTCTCTGTCACTCACTCTCCTTCTCTCTCTCCCCCACTCTGTATCTCTCACACACTCTCTCCGCTCTCCTCACTCCTTACTCTTTTTCGGTTTGCTGTCACGTGACAGGAATATGTAAAAACAAATTGTTGCTGACTAGGGATATGCACATTTAACTGTTAATGATGCAGATATAAAACGAAATCGGGGTGGGGGTTAGGCAGAGGTTACATCCTCATTGTTACTGTTATCATCCTCATTGTTACTGTTATGCCTTCTTCTTAAAGTTTGGGAGCTGGGGAATCCGAGTGTCTCCATTTTTAACACTTTCCTGACTGATCTGTCCTTAGGAGTAATACATCTTAATTCCTTGGACTTATTACTCCCAATCTTCATGAATTTAATGGTTGATTTTGATTGGCTGGCGCACCAGATTGAGTAAATGTAGTGTTAGATGTCATTGATGCCCTGTACGTCTGCCTGTCTTGTAGAAAGTAAAAGCATTCATTTTATGATAACATTCATTTTATGATAATGCTTGCTCTAATGACATTTGTAACATCAAGTTTTTTTTATTTTAAAGTCTAAATATATTTACCAGTGCAGTCTCTCTCTTTTGAAAATTTTGTATTTATTATGTTGGGAAAAAATGAATTTCCCGTGGGAATTGATCCTGTAATCAATTCAATGTGTCGTTATGTTCTTTGTGAGGCCATCCAACTATATTTAGTTCTATTACTGTAACTGCAATAACTGATCTTATATATTTTATACAGTTTTGGAAAATCATTTTAATTCTTTTCTTTTCAAAAATTATTTTATGTTGTACTTTTTAGTATTTGAAGATGTAAAAGTAGATTAGAAAGTGGGTTAAAACATGTGGATTAATATGAAATATAAAGACCTCAAAGGTCAGTTAAAGTGATCTAATAAAATAGCATATTCTGAAGCTTTTGTTAAGACCTGGTCGAACCTGCTCCATCTACTGGGCAACCTCCTCCATCTACTCGACAACCTGCTCCATCTACTGGGCAACTTGCTCCATCTACTGGGCAACCTCCTCCATCTAATGGGCAACCTGATCCATCTACTGGACAACCTCCTCCATCTACTGGACAACCTCCTCCATCTACTGGACAACCTCCTCCATCTACTGGGCAACCTCCTCCATCTACTGGGTAACCTCCTCCATCTACTGGGTAACCTCCTCCATCTACTGGGCAACCTCCTCCATCTACTGGGCAACCTCCTCCATCTACTGGGCAACCTCCTCCATCTACTGGGCAACCTGCTCCATTTACTGGGTAACCTGCTCCATCTACTGGGAAACCTGCTCCATATACTGGGTAACCTCCATCTACTGGGTGACCTCCTCCATCTACTGGACAACCTGCTCCATCTACTGGGCAACCTCCTCCATCTACTGGACAACATGCTCCATCTACTGGGCAACCTCCACCATCTACTAGGCAACCTCCTCCATCTACTGGGAAACCTCCTCCATCTACTGGGCAACCTGCTCCATCTACTAGGCAACCTCCTCCATCTACTGGACAACCTCCTCCATCTACTGAGCAACCTCCTCCATCTACTGGGTAACCTGCTCCATCTACTGGACAACCTGCTCCATCTACTGGGCAACCTCTTCCATCTACTGGGCAGTGCCACACAACATTGTCTGAGCGCGGTGACCTATCGGCATCGGCAGCAAACACATTTTTTTAGACGTTGAGTGTTATCTAAAGTGTACAACCATGAATGGGGAAACGCTACTGTGAACAAAGATGTCCTCATCTCGTTTTTAATTTATGTAATTGTGTTAAGGGTTAAGGTTCTTTGGAGGAAAGTCAACCGAAGCCAAGGGTTGAAGTTTAAAGACAATTTAATACGTGAGCTTGAAATAACTAATATTTACAAGCGGGTAGATCTATGTGCCAACAAATAGTAAACACAAAATAGGAAATTACTCAGTCCCCTCAAATATTTAAAATGATACTTTGTTAGCTTTTAACACTGGTGCTGAGCGCATATTTAAACCGCATTACATGAAAAAGTCTCGATAAGGAAACTGCTCCATTTATTGGGGACATTACAGATCATTACGCTTGAAATTTGAAGCATATTCTAGTAGGGTCGTCCACACATCAAATTTTCCAGAGAGCAAAACTTGGTCATATCTCAACTTTCAAAATCTTTATACGGACCTAAAAATAAATTATGAGTTCGCCAAATAAAATAGTGCGTGACGCAATTGTGACGCAATTTTCCATGGTAATTTAACAAATTTTGATCATAATTTGTAGGGAAAATTTGATGTGTCGACCGACCTGCAAGCCCTCTAGAAAACTTCCCATAATTAACCATAATCTCTACACCAAAGAGAGTGTAATTAAGGTAATTCATCACAATAAAACAAAATAATATGTAATAAACAATATAATAGCACAAGGCACAGGTTGGAAGGAAGAATCCGTAGCGCCATGACATCATTTTTGAGCTTATATTTAAGTATATATACAAGGCGCGCATCAGGAGGTGTGAAAAATTATAAAAGATTCCACACAAAAAATTAAATAACGTCATAGTATTAGCTTATATTTTAATTTTGGAAAAGAAAGCGATGTAAAAAGAGGATTTAAGGATTTATAATTAGAAAATACTTTGTGTACATTTCAGGAAGTTTAATATTTCGTATTTTTTAAACAAGGAGAAGTTACTTGGGTTTTTTACCCCCCCCCCTCCCAAAAATGTGGGCGCCCTAGGTGCCCTATAGCCCCTAGCTTATATATAACACGTAATTTTCAAATGAAGTTCTCTGAAAGATCGTGATTTTATTTTTATATTTTGTATGTAAGCTTGGCGGTATGTAATTGTCGGGGGTATGTAATTGTCGGGGGGGTGTATATACAAGTATATTCGGCCAATAGTTGTAACTTAGATACATTTTTATTCAGAATTTTTTTAAACTTTGTAAACGAGATATCTTTCTATTTAGTCAATAATTGACATCGTATTAACGCGTCTTTCCTCCTCTTGAAAGAATTCTTCTCCGACAAAGATATTATCAGTTTGCGAATGCTAAGCGGTTCCGGAGCCCTTCCAATGCAGTAGCAGCCAGTCTTCAAATAAATATAAAACCCAGACGTTTATCATACGCAACGAAGCATCGTTAATCAATCATCAAAAAATTGCACTTTAAAAATATTATTCCATTACGTGCAATTTTTTTAATTTCTAAATGTTGAATTTTAAATTCAACTTTTGGGCTTTCTGTTGAAGATTAATCGACTTTAAATGAACCAGTAATATTAGTTGTTGTTTTATTATTAAAAAGTTATTGAACTTGTTCGGGTTTTTAACTTTGAAGCAGTTAGAATATTAAAATCAATTTGCAATGTACAGTTGTGACCCTTTTTTTACTCTATTAATATGACTTCGACTAAACATGATCCTCACATGAACTTTTAGCTTGAAATCAAAACAATTTCTTTAGAGTGCTAGAGGCCACAAACGGAAATTCCCTAACTGGGGCATGTGTTTGTTTATTATTTATTTTATTTTTGGTGATGGATCGATGTCACCACTTGTCACGCTCTCGGGCGATGGATTCTCCTCGCATGACTCTCAGACCAAGGTTGAACAAAACCCACAAGTAATAATTAGCTGTCACGATGGCTGTGGCGGGAGTGTGCTAGGGTCATGACCGAAAAGGTTACAGTGTCGGTGTCGTTTCACAACGTGGTCATCATTGCTAGTGTTGTGACAATATGGTCATGGGTGCAAAGATCATCATTGCTGGTGTTGTGTCAATATGGTCATGAGTGCAAAGATCATCATTGCTGGTGTTGTGACAATATGGTCATGAGTGCAAAGATCATCAGTGCTATTTTCGTCAATATATGGCCATGTCTATGAGCGGAGCAAGAAGTCAACATGTGCACGACTGCCTCAGAGACTAGGCTGCAATTCCGGCAGTTCGAGTCCCTATTGTGGTCTACCCTATTAAAGAAAGAAAATCACAATCCAAAATTACACACTCAAACGTTATCTTTTAAAACAACAACAACGCAACTAGTCCACACGATTCCTCCAACTCAGCCCGTCCACTAACCAGACTTGGAAGCTGAGGAAGCTGTTAAAACCCTAAACATTTACAGCACTTTAAATAAAAACTTGACACTGATTCTTTGGCCTTGTCTTAAATGGTGAGCGAAGAAAATATTTGTCTCAATGAATCACCCTCTCTTCTAGAAGTGTTGTGTATTAAAAACTATGAATAAAGAACGTGGGTCCGGAACAAGCAGATAGAGAAACAAAAATGGAAATATTTAGGCAACATAATTTAACATTTTTCCACTATAGTAAGAAAAGTTCATGGCTAGATAAGACTTAAAACAGTACAACTTATGACTGTTATAATCTTTCTGACACTGTAGTACACTATTGAACAGGTAACACCTATGCCTGGCTCTGCTTATATTTTCGCCGCGCGCTTTTAATATTTTATGATATATATTCGACCACCCCAAACACACAATAAATCTGATTATCTTCCGAAGCGCCAATTACTCTCAGATCGGCTTTTAATATGTCATCTCTATCGTACAGCGAGCTAATCGTTTGTCCGTTACTACAGAATTATTGCACCGTTCAAAGTGGAATCCCAGATCTGTTTTTACGTGAAACAATTATTTTCCAGCTTGTGTTATTATAGACTTCAACTCAGGCTACAGAGAATGGCAATGTTACTATTGGGGAAATCTATCAACACGATCGCACTATGGCCCTGCCAGTTGGCAACAATTGGTCTTCAACTGGCTCAAATTAAGTAATCTGCCTTTCTATTGGTCGACCAAAATTGTTATTTGTGTTAATAATAAATTAAATAAGATTTTTTTGGTGTTTGTTTGTGGTGGAAAGGGGGGGAGGCGTTGGGTAAAAGCTGTTAAGAAATTGTTTTTCCTCTCCGCCCTCAATATCTGTCAATAAATCTTGGGTTGCTCCTCCCCACTCATTTCTTAAGAACGCCCCCTGATCAAAATTTTTAAAAAAATCATTAGAAATTGACTTTAAAGAAAATCAGTTTTGAAAAATGTATGCTTTATGTTTTTTTTCGAAACAGCAACAAGACATTTAAGATTTTGAATGTCTTACATTTTAGGGTTTCTACGCCGTTCAAACTACGGGAAATGGACAATTAGAGTAACCCTAACAGGACGATGACCTCCTAAAGTGGACAATTAGAGTAACCCTAACAGGACGATAACCTCCTAAAGTGGACAATTAGAGTCACCCTAACAGGACGATGACCTCCTAAAGTGGACAATTAGAGTAACCCTAACAGGACAATGACCTCCTAAAGTGGACAATTAGAGTAACCCTAACAGGACGATAACCTCCTAAAGTGGACAATTAGAGTAACCCTAACAGGACGATGACCTCCTAAAGTGGACAATTAGAGTCACCCTAACAGGACGATGACCCCCTAAAATGGACAATTAGAGTAACCCTAACAGGACGATGACCCCCTAAAATGGACAATTAGAGTAACCCTAACAGGACGATGTCCCCCTAAAATGGACAATTAGAGTAACCCTAACAGGACGATGACCTCCTAAAGTGGGCAATTAGAGTAACCCTAACAGGACGATGACCTCCTAAAGTGGACAATTAGAGTCACCCTAACAGGACGATGACCCCCTAAAATGGACAATTAGAGTAACCCTAACAGGACGATGACCCCCTAAAATTGACAATTAGAGTAACCCTAACAGGACGATGACCCCCTAAAATGGACAATTAGAGTAACCCTAACAGGACGATGACCTCCTAAAGTGGGCAATTAGAGTAACCCTAACAGGACGATGACCTCCTAAAGTGGACAATTAGAGTCACCCTAACAGGACGATGACCCCCTAAAATGGACAATTAGAGTAACCCTAACAGGACGATGACCCCCTAAAATGGACAATTAGAGTAACCCTAACAGGACGATGACCCCCTAAAATGGACAATTAGAGTAACCCTAACAGGGCGATGACCTCCTAAAGTCCTAAATCTTGACATTTGCCAGATTTTTCTCCACGCAGTTTCAAATTCCTTTGGACATGTTTTTTGGCCTGATGTGGCGAAAACCCCGTCTCCGAGACTTGTTCGACGAACATTCTGCTAATATAAAAAGCTGCTTGTTGCTATTTTCGATGCTGCTTTCCGTGGCACGTGTTTATTGAACTGCGCCAAACCCTGGGTTTGATTAAAGGGACGATCCGACTGTAAAATTGCTGATAGCGGAGATCTAAGGAAGTGAAGCTAGCACGCCAACTTGTGGGCAGCGCACAAGAATTCACCCGCTCGTTGGAAAACTGTTTAGACAAACTTTACAGTTCAATAAGTTGATTTATCATTTGGATTTTCTGTTTGTTTTCCATTTATTCCACTATTTTCAATTTAAATTCCTATGTTAGGGTATTTCATTTCGAAATATTTTTTTTCCGGATGAAATGTAGCATCTGAGCAGTGGAAAACTTTGATATCGAATCCTATAAATTAATCTTTGAATTGTCTTCCTACTAAAAATTCTGATATTACATGTTGCGTGCGCTTTTTTAGATGGATAAACGTTATAGGTGGACTGTTGAAAAAGTATTGCATTCGCCTTGCACAAAACTTTTATCAGCGTAATTTACCCCCCCCCCACGAGACTCCCATGGTCAGATGTAGAGCTGCCAACGCGGCTAAACAGGAAAACAGTTTGTTTTTTGGAACTATTTCACAGTAGGGAATCTTTCGAATAGTTTTTTTTAAAGCTGCTCCTCAAATTCTCTTCCTTTTTCTCCCACTGTTTTATTTTTGATGCTCATAGCTAAGGGTAAAACGTTAACCCCACGCAGGACCTGATATTCCTGAATGCCTTCAAGCATGAATGACGCTGCCCTTTGCTGTTACCTATTCTTCTGCTCTTCCGTCTATGCATTCTACTGTTGCTTTATTTCTTGAGTATTGAATAGCCTCTAAAAATTCATTTAGGGCCCCAAAAAGTTCTGCCTAACCATATCACATATCTCATTTACCCATGTAGATTGAATTTCTGATAAAATCATTTTCTGACTTTTCACTGGCTTTCTATTAAAAACCATGAATCACATTGTCACGGGGCCTGGAAGTGATTAGAAGCAGGGTGCATCAAGTGTATTGCATCTCGCAGGTATATAATTGATTGTAAATTAAAGTTATCACTATCATACACGGTGTCCTGAGATCAGAGGCGCAATAAGCTCTAAGCCATTACGAATATTTGCGACTTTTCTTGTCTAAGCTGATCCAATCTATAATAGTTCACGTGTGACGATACGTATCAAGCAGCTTCTAGCATCTTGTATGACCAATGACTCCCCCCTCCCCACAGCTAAGACTATTGAAAGTGTCAAAAGACTTCGTATTTACGACCACAAAGGAACAGAGAAAGTGACTTAGACTGCTTGAAGGCTCATACGATCCTGTGTAAGATGGATATTCATAACAAACATACATGATGCTTTGGGAAAAGGTTATTATTTCAAAAGGGTTTTGAGTGTTTTCACTTTTTGTGAGAACAACTGAGAAAAACTCTTCTTTTTTGTTGTTGTCTCCTCGGATATATGATACCGACACGTGCAAGACTCAACAAGAGAAAACACAGCTGGAGGAAACATAATGCCAGCTAATTAAATACCGCTAACTACCGCTTACAAGCCTCGTCATCTTGGGTTTCGTCCCCTTGGACACCGGGTCACCAGCACCTTTGGACATTGATTTATTCCTTATGGAAAATGGAAGTTTCATCAAAGTCGTCTGGAAACCCAAGGGAGCGGAGTCTCAGTTAATGATATCGAACTTCAAGAGTGCTCTTACCCTTTCAGGGCCGTGACGTCATACCTATTTCTATACGACAGGATTGTTGAATGACTCAAAGCGACTATTTATTGTAATTAAAAAGGTTGGGGGCTGGGATCATTCATCTAGTTTTAAGATTTTAAATTTGGATGATCATTCAGTGCAATATAAAGCCACTTGTTTCTCTACTTCCTTATCATTCGTCTCAAACTTACCCCCGCAAAAACCTACTTTTTCTTTCTTTCTCCACCCCCTTATTAATTGAAGCATACAAACAAAACTGTTGCAATTTCTTAACAGCACGTACTGTTGGCGAAGCATGGCACAGATGCGTCACGTTGTTATTTGTTTTATTGGAAACTGGGTGTCAACAATCTATGCTTTCGAGCTCCATAATGAGTAAATATTTTGACATGCACTGGACAGCCATTTGCTTTTCAAGCGATCGTCAATCCTAGGTACAAACTATGAGTAATTTTCGCATGGTTTCTAATCATCATTACTTTTAACAACAGTTTATAGCACATTTGAAACTGACCATGAAAATGACGGGCCACTCCGAGGATCTTCTAAAGTAGTTCCGCTGCCCATTAATCCCAACGATGACCTTTGATCTCTGTAACCCCGCAGCTATAAATGGTATCACGCTTCGTTTCCAGAACGATTTGCCTCCCCTGGACATCAAAGCTAATACGCTGAGATAAAATGTCAGACCTCGTTACACACGCCCTCACATAGCTCGTTATCGACGTTGCAATAACGAGAAAATACGCAACTGAGCGTGACGCTGCAAAACAAAATTCTTTCTCAATAATAGGCCTCGTCAAATTATTTGGTGAAATTCTATTAATAGAACACCTCGGGTATCCAGTTTGACCAATCAACGTCATTAAAATATTCGGGTTTTATGTGAGGAATTATCTGATAACTAGATCCCACCCGCGGCGTAGCATGCGCCACAGAATTACAGAATTGTACCTACAGAGCGGGGAAGAGCCGGTAGCTCAACCACAGTGCGCATGTCTGGAGACCAGCGATGGGCAGGTACGGGAATGGAGGGTTTGCCTGCGTCTTGCTTGCTCTGGCGTCTTGTTTGCTCTAGTTTCTAGCTCTCTCTCTATATATATATATGAACGACCCGTGGCGTAGCATATGCCGCAGCTTTGCTCAACATAGATAGTGCAAAGAACGGGGGGGGGGAGGGGGAGGGGGTTAGAGTGCGGACGCAAACAGCAGCGTTAAGTAATGAAAAAATAGTGAGGAAACATGGAGACATGCGCACTGAGGTTGTCGTTACCCGCCCCCCCCTCACTTTATTACTACCACCCCTTAAACACAAACTGTGATTGGCCCACCCTAGTGAGGGTTAGTCATGTTTAGGGTTGTTAATTGCGTGTTGTTCGTTTTTTTTTGGCAAACCGATTATCGATTATGTAACTCCGATTTGAAACCGATTATCGTTTTATAGCTGACTTCATAGAAATTAGGGGTGTACCGGATTTCGCCTGCGCTCCGGCAAACCCAAAATCTGGCCATATTTACAAACCCGGCTCCGGCAGAAATATGCTTCATAAATCCGTCCAAATCCGGCTTGCCGGGTTGGCGATAAAATCTATATTAATTATAGCTCCGGCTCCGGCAAATCTGGAATGCGGCAATTTTTACAAATCCGGCTTCGGCTCCGATCGGATTTCACTTCATAAATCCGCCCCAATCAAATTCGATTATCGGTTGGGAAATTTAAAACTTTCAATTCCAATAAGCGTCTAACAGCATTAAAAATGTTGGAAATAGGGGGAAAAGAACGGACAGAAACAAACATTTTAAATAATTTATATTAAAAGAGTTCCCGCTGGATTTTGATCCCAGGACTTTCCGCGTTATAAGGATTACACTACGAATCATAATGTTATTCTGTGATGAAAACACACGACTGAACAGCAAGTGAACGAAAAAAACTTTGTTGCCACCAACCCACCCCCTTTTTTTTCTATCCCATTACGCATGCCAACTCTGATTTTTCGACAACAGTGAGGGTCAATCGTCACGCTCATTTGCACATAGTCGTTTAGAAGAAACAAACATTTATTTTAAAAAATATTTATATATAAATATTTATATATATATATATATATATATCAATATACATAATTCCCGTTGTCTGTATGTATGGATGTAACTAGGTGGCGCTGCGAAATTTGTAATGCAGTTAGGTGGCGCTGCGATCACCATAATAAAATTAATGCACCAAATATAACACTTTTCGAACGTTCCGCATAAAATTGTTCAATATGATATAAATGAATCAAATAAAAATAAATAAAAGTTATCTATTACATTATTTATTATTCTGATGTGTATTTTTTTCAAAAGTAATAGATTTCAGCTGAAATGTATTCATTTTGAAAACTTCCGTAATTTTTGACGGGTTACACTAGTATATACATATTATTATATATCCTTATACAATAAAAGGCAATGTTCTGTCCTGTCATCGATATCGATTGGTTCCTCAAACTCCTACAGAATCCTACAGTCAATCATATTGAACACTTTTACGTGGACGTTCAAAACGAGTTATTTTTGGTGCAGTATTTCTTCCAAGACTTTATTTTGAGTTATGGGCGTTGTAATTTATAGTCGAAAGCTCTGTTGTTGTTTTGGGGCGGGGGGTTGAGTTATTTATTTTAACTATAATTAATAGTATTTTTGACGTGATGCACATGTATGCCGGTCGAGACGGCTGTTGGAGTGGAGTTACAACATGCCACCGAACGGTGGCGGAACGTCCTTGGACGGGCTTTGTTGCTCGTATATAATATTAATCTACTAAGGTTTTATTATTTTTTTTAACAAATGAAATTAGATGGAATGGTTAATTTGAAAAGGCTATTTTTTAAAATTAAGTTTTGTTTTTCTTTCAAAACAGTTTTTTTAAAGAATTAAAATTAAATACATATTCCATGTAATAGGAGGGTTACATCAAAACGAAAGTAACAATCGTGACAACATTTTAAATTCTTTTTTTTTGGTGTGGGGGGTATGGTGAAAAGTATTTTTGAAATAGAAACTAAAATAGGGAGGGGGTGGCGCATAAATACATGTTTTTTTTAGTGTAGAAGGGTTTCCGGCACCCCTATATGTTTAAAAATTCAAATAAACGGAATGGTTCCTGTTTGTTTCGCAATGTTTGTCACCGTCGGGCGTAATTATGTTTTTTTTTCCTTCTATTTTAATTCATTTTCACGCCTAAATCTTAACAATACAAAGGCGCTGCCACAAAAATATATGAAGATGTCAATCAAACGTGATTCCCCACGTCAAAAAACCCTTTGAAATACATGCGACCTGGTCATTTGACAATTTATAAACTTCTGACGAGCTCACCAGCTTCCAAAATTGTCACAAATTCAAAGAATTATATTTAGAAAAAAATTAAAATATGTTAGTCGTAACTTTTGTTATTGTATATTTAAAGTAAATTGTCTGGGTTTAAATTTCTGAAAAGTCAAAGGATTTCGGCTACATTTCCAATCCCCGAATCTTAGTCAAAACCGGATAATTGGTTACAATTGTACTCCCGGATAATTGGTAAAAATATTACATTCATGGAAAAGAACTGACCCAAACTAAAGATGCAAAATACTTAGGAGTCTTAATAAATGAGAAACTATCATGGAATCCCCATGTCAATGAAGTTATTAAAAAATCAAACAAAACCTTAGGCTTTATAAAAAGGAACTTTAACAAATGTAACAGAGATATAAAACTAAAATGCTACCTCACTTTGGTGAGATCTGCACTAGAATATGCATCTTCTGTATGGGACCCATCCACCAAAGAAAACATTGATAAACTAGAACAAATTCAAAAAAGAGCTGCCAGATTCATTACTGGAGAATATTCGAAACTGACAAGAGTAACACCATTAGTTAAATCATTAAACCTTGAAACACTAGAGGATAGAAGAACCAAGAGCAAAGTAGTAATCATACATAAAGCAATTAATTCTAATTTAGAAATACAACACAAAGATAACTTAATACAACCCTCAGATAGACATAAGGATAAAAACACCTTTCTTATTCCGTATGCAAGAACAAACACATACAAGTTTTCCTTCTTCCCTTCCGGAATTCGGGCGTGGAATGGGTTGCCTGAAGAATCCAGGAAAACCAACACTTTATCAACATTTAAATCTCTAATAAAAATGCAGGACTAAACACAAACCATAGATAAGCGTAGGACGCAATAATCTTCTGTATAGAAGGAGCGTCTGTAAACAGATAAGATAAGATAAGATAAGACAGTACTCCCGGAAACTTGGTCGAAACCGATTATTCCGGAAAAAGCATTTTTTTTTAAAGTTGTACTTTTTTAATCGTCATCAAACACGTGGTATCGATCGGGCGAGATCAACTCTACAGCGGAAATTTCAATTTTTAACATGGTTTCTTTATTGACCAATCTTTGATGTATTGGGTTATAGGTAACAAAATATGACTGATTTTTTTTGGCCGTTGGGGTAAAATGGGAGAAGGGAGGGAAAGACTGGGGTTAGTATGAGTACATGGTTCACTGAAAGGTTACACTTATTTGTAGAGCGAAATCGTTTGATGGATCGTTTTGTTTTCTGATAAAACTTAATTAGAGAGCGGCAACTGGATCTTATTTGAAAGAAATTATCCGCCTTTTAACGGTTAGCGGTGCAACCGTCCTAGAAATAGAGCCAGTTTGTGGTGCCACCGTCCTAGAAATAGAGCCAGTTTGTGGTGCCACCGTCCTAGAAATAGAGCCAGTTTGTGGTGCCACCGTCCTAGAAATATAGCCAGTTTGTGGTGCCACCGTCCTAGAAATAGAGCCAGTTTGTGGTGCCACCGTCCTAGAAATAGAGCCAGTTTGTGGTGCCACCGTCCTATACATAGAGCCAGTTTGTGGTGCCACCGTCCTAGAAATAGAGCCAGTTTGTGGTGCCACCGTCCTAGAAATAGAGCCAGTTTGTGGTGCCACCGTCCTATACATAGAGCCAGTTTGCGGTGCCACCGTCCTATACATAGAGCCAGTTTGCGGTGCAACTGTCCTATACATAGAGCCAGTTTGTGGTGCCACCGTCCTATACATAGAGCCAGTTTGTGGTGCCACCGTCCTATACATAGAGCCAGTTTGTGGTGCCACCGTCCTAGAAATAGAGCCAGTTTGTGGTGCCACCGTCCTAGAAATAGAGCCAGTTTGCGGTGCCACCGTCCTATACATAGAGCCAGTTTGCGGTGCCACCGTCCTATACATAGAGCCAGTTTGTGGTGCCACCGTCCAATACATAGAGCCAGTTTGTGGTGCCACCGTCCAAGAAATAGAGCCAGTTTGTGGTGCCACCGTCCAAGAAATAGAGCCAGTTTGTGGTGCCACCGTCCTAGAAATAGAGCCAGTTTGCGGTGCCACCGTCCTATACATAGAGCCAGTTTGTGTTGCCACCGTCCTAGAAATAGAGCCAGTTTGCGGTGCCACCGTCCTATACATAAAGCCAGTTTGCGGTGCCACCGTCCTATACATAGAGCCAGTCTGCGGGGCAACCGTCCAAAATATAGAGCCAGTCTGCGGTGCCACCCAGGGCCGTCTTAATCCATAGGCCCGTTGAGCATTTGCCCGCGGGCCCACGAGCATAGGGGCCCCATGGGAATATGTTTATTTATATATATTATGTATATTTAATTTTTCTTCCTGCGGGGGAGGGGCCCAACACTATTTCTTTGCCCGGGGGCCCAAACTGGTGTAAAGACGGCTCTGGTGCCACCGTCCTATACATAGAGCCAGTTTGCGGTGCCACTGTCCTAGAAATAGAGCCAGTTTGCGGTGCCACTGTCCTAGAAATAGAGCCAGTTTGCGGTGCAACTGTCCTATACATAGAGCCAGTTTGCGGTGCCACTGTCCTAGAAATAGAGCCAGTTTGCGGTGCCACTGTCCTAGAAATAGAGCCAGTTTGCGGTGCCACTTTCCTAGAAATAGAGCCAGTTTGCGGTGCCACTGTCCTAGAAATAGAGCCAGTTTGCGGTGCCACTGTCCTAGAAATAGAGCCAGTTTGCGGTGCAACTGTCCTATACATAGAGCCAGTTTGCGGTGCAACTGTCCTAGAAATAGAGCCAGTTTGCGGTGCTACTTTCCTAGAAATAGAGCCAGTTTGCGGTGCAACTGTCCTATACATAGAGCCAGTTTGCGGTGCCACTGTCCTAGAAATAGAGCCAGTTTGTGGTGCAACTGTCCTATACATAGATCCAGTTTGCGGTGCCACTGTCCTATACATAGAGCCAGTTTGCGGTGCAACTGTCCTAGAAATAGAGCCAGTTTGCGGTGCAACTGTCCTATACATAGATCCAGTTTGCGGTGCCACTGTCCTATACATAGAGCCAGTTTGCGGTGCAAATGTCCTATACATAGAGCCAGTTTGCGGTGCCACTGTCCTAGAAATAGAGTCAGTTTGCTGTGCAACCGTCCTATTCATAGAGCCAGTTTGCGGTGCCACTGTCCTAGAAATAGAGCCAGTTTGCGGTGCCACTGTCCTAGAAATAGAGTCAGTTTGCTGTGCAACCGTCCTATACATAGCGCCAGTTCGCATGCACTCGCCGCCATCATTTGAGGATTAAGCAAATTAGAAAAAAAAACATCTGTCTAGTACAGGTTTAAAAAACATTAGCTGTTTCCTGGATTAAAATTTCTGTAGCATGAAAATAAAAAAAAATAAAAAAACTACACAAATATTGGAAATCGTGAATATTTTAAGAAATTAACCAAACGGATTGAATTCTGCAGCAACGAACATCGCATTGTATTATTAAGGCTGTTAATTTTTATATTTTGTACTTTTTAAAAAAGGATTTTTATATGTACTTTGACACTCAAATATATATATATTTATTCATATATTTCTTTATATACTGTGTGTTTTCGTCCCTGAAAAACGTGAATTTTTCGTAGTGATCTTTACTTTCCCAAATGGTCTTTGGGAAAGCTTGTCTTTTTGACAACATTTGTCTTTGGGACACATTACGTGTTGGACGGCCTTGGTATTTTTTTTACATGTTTTGTCCTATTAGGGATGTTTTTTAAAATACTTTTTTTTGGAGGGGGGGGGGTCATTACAAGAATTTGGCATTGGGGGGGGCGGGGAGGGCATGCAATCACTGTAGATAAAGTGGCGCTTGAGGCGAGGTAACCTGAAATGTGAATGGAAAAAAAAACTATTAAGGGTCTTGAAAGATATTTCTCTAAAAATATTGTTTTATATATCATTGAACAAATGCATTAGACACATACCTGAATTTACGTGTATATTCTTAAATTATGGACTTTTATTAACAAATACCCTTAATGTGGCTAAAAAGCTTTGGAGTGGGGGCATGTCTCAATATCCCTTGCTAACGGCAAAAGACATTGATGTTGTTATTATTGTCTTTCGTTCGTCGTGATTGACGATGGCCATACTCTACATCCTATCTAAGTGTTGTGGCAGTTTGGTGAGTACGTTGTTGACTTCAAGACCAATCTTAGCCCGAAATTTGTGTCCACAGATCGAACACGAGATGGTTGGGATGTCATTTGGAAGGTTTTGCAAACGATATTTCCTGGGCTGTCTCCTGGACTTGGCAGCTGTTTGTGGTTTGCTTCGTATGTCACTGAGACGTTACGCAAAAGTAAGGCACCTGTATGATATTATCTTCACTGTGGTATCACTAATTTCATGATCACGACCAATGGAATCACGCAACAGACATAGAAGACAGCAGTGACAACTCAAGATTTCGATGATGAAATATCTGAACCAAAATAAATTGTGTGACACAGACTTGCAGGTCAGATATCCGGTTTAATTAGATCTTACCGTTTATGTTTCATTCAAACTAACTATTCTCTCTTATATATATATATTATATATATATTATATATATAAGCGTTGTCGCTGTCCAATCTTGTATGAGGACACCAAATTGCAGAGGGTAAACTACTCAGATACGTGTCCGACACTACATGTATCAAGTCATACATCCATCACTTTATTTCATCGGCAACCCGCGGCTTTTCTTCAAACTCTCACTTGAACGTCACGCACCCACACGAGGATTAGAGAGATTAATAGAAAACTGCGGATGTCCCCCCTTGGAGCAAGCCTCAACTAATTAAACGAAGTTTTAAAACATTAAGGAAATCAAGAAATCAATGCAGAAGAACTCGTCGAATTTTTCACGATGAAATCTCGTGTTTATTATAAACGGGTTGAGTAAAGACAGTCAACAGAACAGCTTTCACACAAAAACAGAGCACACAACTAATCGATCATTCAAATTTTAAATAATGGCTGCATCATGCCGATGGTTGCCTCCCTATACTGCTCCATCTTTACAAACATATCGTTTCAGATATTAATGTTACCTATAGTATAAGGTAGATTTAGTCCCAACAGATGAGACAAGACATACGACTGCCGGCTAGTTTGGTGTGTGCCCATGATTAATGCTAGTAAATTCCTACTCAGATATTATTGTGTCATATATGAAATCTTAGTGATAGTGAGAGGATGTCCTTAACTAAAAGAATATATTTTTGGTACATCTTATTCTTATAAATGAATATGTATGCGCAAATTTTCTTATGGGAACATATTTCGGTTAAAAATTATTTATATTTATTACATAAATGAAAATTTTTACGATATAGTAAACAGATAAACATTTATGAAAACTAAAAACTTAAGCGACATGTAATGAAATATAATTTTAAAAAGTAATTTAAGAAGGGACATTTCAAGTTATAGCAATAAAATAACTTTAAGAGCAAGTTCTTTGAAAATCTGAGCATAATAAACGTGATAGAGCATTATTGAGATCATTTTTATCATATGGCAAAAATGAACATCATTGGGTAATACTGCTTAAAGGAACAACATATCAGTGGCGTCACTAGGGGGGGGGCGAGGGGGGCGGGCCGCCCCGGGTGACACCCATCAGGGGGTGACACCCGAGCCTAAAATTTTACAGTGTACGATTTTATGTCATGAAAAAAAATGAAGACACATTTTTTTCATCTAGATGAAATTAAGAAATACAAAGAAATACGTTAAACGCGAAAAATTCTTATTTAAAAATATCAGTTAACTTGCAATAATAAAACAGTCCCAACACACAAACAACATTAAAAACAAATTAGGAAAAAAAGAAAAGAAACGTCGCAGCTGAGAGATCTTTAAAAAAGGCTGGACATGAAAGAGTCAGTGTCTTATGTTTTAAAAGATATAAAGCTATTTTGGCTTTGACACACCGACACCATGGACGAATCCCACCTCACGACTCCCCTCACCACAGTGGGAGGTGTGGGGGGGGGATACGATTTGTATCCCCCCAAAAACAAAAATAATCTAAAGATGGGTTTTCTTTGTTGATGTTTTTTCTAGACAAAAATTATGAATTCAATGTCTTTGAGTTAATATTTTGTTTTATATATATTTATTAAAGGCGTGCTATGCATGTTTATATACATGTAGTCCCCCGGTTACGACGGTCCCATCCCGACTTACGCTGTTTCGTGATTACGAACGCTCCCCCATAAAGAATAATATTACGCATTATTCCGTATTTTAAAAAGAAAATTTTAAACTTTTTTTCATGGGGTAAAGAATTGTTTTCTCTAGTTGAAATAAAAAATGTATTGAAAAATATGTAATATTATTATTATTATTATATTATTTGAACCTACAACTTTCGTTTGCGAATTTTTCTCATGGTGAAGTTATCAATCAAGTCAGTAAAGCTAAGAAAGCTTACAAGTAAGTTCCTTTTCAATGCTAATTAGAGAGAGCATATTCAGTCTTTGTTGTCCCATGCAAATTCTAACTCATATTATATTATTTTCAACTTTGAAAAGGATTGCTCTCAGTTGCAGTTTGATGTCATCATTGAGAGATAGATGAGAAGTGCGATGTATACATTTGTAAAGCGCTGTGTGAAATTTAGCTCATTCAAAAGCAGCAAAATGTTTAGCTCTGTGCACGTGTTTTGAGTTTGGCATTGGGGTACTTCCTTTTCCTTACCCTGAGCCTGAACAATAAATTTTTTAAAGAGTTCGAAAAATTGAACTAATTCTGAAGGTAAGCAGTCTTTGAAATCACTTGAATATTCTTCCATTATCTTGGCTGCTGCCCATCGGATGGCGAAATTGCTGAGCTCAGATAGGTTTGTAAGAAAGCCAAATTTTTCATGGATGTCTTTATATGGGCCTAACCGATGCTGTAAGGCTCAAGAAAGTTTGACAATGATTACCAGAAATACCTCAACCTTGAAACTTTTGTCTCGGGGAGAATAATGTTTTGGTGATGTTCCTTTATCAAACTGACGCCATTTTTTTCTCTTTTGTTGTTGATAGCATTGAAGATTGTTAATACTCCTTTTTACCATGTACTTGTCCTTTCCTTTGTCTTCATATGAATCAAATTAAGAATGCTGTCTTTTAACAAACTCAATTAGAGACTTCCTTTCTAAAATTGTTTCCCGAATTTCAAGTAAAATAGCGACTTCCAGTTGTTCAAGTTTCTTTAGAAATCCTTCTGCTTCAAGTAGACAGTCACGTGGCTGATTTTCGTTTGTTGCTAATTCTTCCAGTGCTGCGATATTCGCATGGTATAAGTTATTAACAGACCTTACTGCATCATCCAGGCTGACCATCTTGTGTTACACAAGGCTTTGTTAACATGTATCAATTTCATGTGTTTTTAAAGTACTTGTCAACGATGAGTAGATGCAACAAGCCGGGTATAAAGATTTTGCAGAGGACAAAAAATCTGACTGCATCAGGACAATCTGCTGCACTTTTCCCAACCGAATTAAGGGAATGGAGCTGTGCACGGCACATAATGAGCAACACTGCATTTCTCACGAAGAATAGCCTGGTTTCCGTACTTCCTACTCATATTTGCAGCATTGCCGTATGAATGTCCAAGGCATTTTCAGGGATTCATACAAACATTTGCCTGCATCTTTATTATACACTATAATAAGTTTGGTGTAACTTAAATTATTGGTGGCCCCTGGCTTTAGCCCGTTCAGCAACCCCCTTTTAATCTGTAATAGGGTGTTGGGGTCACGCATCGATGACGATGTGTGACGAGGGGGTGGGGTTAAAAAATGTGACGTCACATAAAAAACGCGCAACTTTAAATAAAAGTTCCACTTAAATATTTGATTTTTTTACCGTTTATTTAATGACGTTTTCGATGGCTTCACGCTTGTTACGACATCAGAGCGCAGACTTACCCTAAATACATATTTAAATAAAAAAAATAATTTGCAACATGCTAAATTTTATTTAGAAAATACAGTTTGGGGGGGGGTGTCAAAGCTTTGTGACGTCATATCGTGAAAAGGGGGTGGGGGTATAAGCATGACGCTGGGGGATGGTGGGGTAAAAATCGGCATCCTCGCGTGACGTCATTTATGGACGGCCCCTTCAATCGTGAAGGGGTGACACCATGAGCTACCGCCCCGGGTGACACCAACCCTAGTGACGCCTCTGCAACATATATATATATATATATATATATATATATATATATATATATATATATATATATATATATATATATATATATATATATATATATATATATATACACACTGTATATATATGTATATAAAACAAACACTGACTGATCTGAAAATTAAATTTTAAAAAAAAACGTAAAAAACAACGTTTTTGCCTATAAATCCTTTATATACGAGGCATAACAAACAAACAAACAAAAAAAGAATGTTCCTTATAATACGCAACGCACGACAATCCAAAAATCCAAAAATTTTAGTTATTTTTCAAATATATAAAGGATTTATAGTTTTAAAAAAACGACTACAGTCTGCCTGCTTAATTTCAGCTTGATTTGATCAAGGGAAAAGGGTTATTAAAACGTGTTTAATATAGTGCGCACCGTGAGACAGACTAGCAATTACTGGCGTGTACATTTACAGATCGGGAATATACTTTTAAAAAAGTATCGTCAATATAATACACACCGCTCCGCACGACAGGAAAGTATTAAAAAGGTCGTTCAATATAATACGCACCGCGACAGTCTAGCACAAAAATGTATATGCTATATAGAGATACATAGAGATAATCTAAAAATTCATTAATTTAATTACAGTACGGTCGATCGATCTGAAATTTTAATGGATCCGTTTTGTCTTCGGCACGAGTCTGCCTGCACAATTTCAGCTCGCTAGGCTACGAGGAAGTGGGTTAAAAATCGATTCAAAGTTTTTTTTTCGGCAAACAAACAATCAAGGCATCAAGCAGACGCCACTAGTTAATATAAAGGATTTAAAAAATTGTAAGAAAACAACAACAAGCCCTATGTAGTTGATCGTTTCTGTGAAGCTGCCTTTTATTGATTGAAGTGTACACCGTACACTTACGATTTATTCTTTCTCAGTTTTAAGACGCAATTAATTTTTAAACAGTTGTTAATAATGAATGATGAGTGTGATTTGTGACGTCTTGTTTATGCTTTAAATGGTTTTGGGGTTGTTTCATGAAGGTTTTTGTAATAGCTGTTTTGTGGCTTTTGTGTGTGTGTGTGGGGGGGGGATGACATTGTATATGTTTAGCGCTGCATTTCGTCTAGCGCTGTTTATAGAGTATAGAAGATCAAAGAACAATAATCTAATACAACACTCGGATAGACAGAGATAAATATTTAAAAAACGTAAACAAACAAGTTTTTGACTATAAACACTTTATATACGAGACATAACTAAAATAATGTTCATTATAATACGCATCGCCCGACAAGCCAAAAATCCAAAATGTTAGTAATTTATCAAATAGATAAAGGATTTATAGTTTAACAATTAATAAAAACTCGAATGAGTATTTAAACGCAATTTCCAACAAAGAATTTCCGATTTTTTTTAATTCAAGGGAAATCATTCTAGATTACATTAAAACTAATTTCAAGTAAGTAATTCTGAACAGTCGAGTGACTCCACTCACCTAAGTCAAGTGATGTTGTACGTTATTTTGTTTATTTTATTTGTAAATCTGGCCAGATCTCACTTCCTAATTATGGCAAATCCGGCTCCTGGCGGATTTCAAAAAATTGAATCCATTACACCCCTACCCAAAAAATGACCAAATTTCAATTAGAGATAATGGAAATTGTATACGAGTTTTTTTTTAAATTTCAATTTTAATTAAGTCACATGCTATCATGAAATACACCTAATCCAAACCGCCACGCATTGAGACAAGGTTGTAAGTTTAAAGTTTTGTCATTGTGGCAAATGATCATGTCATAGGTCATAGGTCATGAGAGAAGACAATTGTTTGATATTCATATAAGTACAAAAATGACGGTTACATATTTGAACACATTTTGGTTGATGTCACCGATTGAAAACATTTTGTTGACATTCGTGCTTTAAAAAATAACTTGTTAAAACATTATAAAAATCTTTTAACCCTCATTGCGTACATTTCATCTGCAACTGTGTACATTTCAATTAATTTTGTCATTGTGAATATTCTAACTCACACATTGTAAACATTGTGACTGCAATTGCAATTATTTTTACCGTGAGCATAACAATTTTAATTGTAGACATTTTAAATTTCGGTATTAAAATTTTATCCAAATAAACATCTTAAAATTTCACAGCTACCTAAGTTATTCACTATCCAGTGTTTCATTACATCAACGTTCTGGACATCATTAGACCCGGGCTTCAAGATGGATGCCGAGAGACTCAAAATGACCTTCTTATTTTAAAAATGCCTTTTACAATGATTGTTTCTTACATTTTGAGCTTTTTCTGATCCATCATTTCAAACGTCTAGTGAAAGATCCAAAAGCCTATTAAAATGTCGTTAAGAAGTCCTCTTATCCAGAATGCGGCCATACATTATTGCACTTTGGTGCACGAGAAATGAATGAAAATCACGCTTGATTCCGGTAATTACACTTTATCCGCACCAAGACTTAAGTACTGATTGGTGCAGAAAACGCAATACTGTTCGATCCAACACTGCTATTTTATCACTTAAATCAAAACATGTAGACTGATCGTTAAATCAACGCCTATTTAACGATTCTATAAACCTGGCCGTTGTGCTCCTGAGAATCCTTGGGGCGCCACGCGATTCATGTTGGGATGCAGTGAAGATCGGGTCGCGACAGCGACGCTGGTTTGAAATTTGTAGCTGGGGTTGGCCGTGGTTTCCTCCTGCGGCAGGCAAATGCCTGCGTAGATCTTGGGGACGAAGAGGAACACCAGCGCCACCGTGTGGTTCAGGAGCAACGCCGCTGACAAGAGCAGGACCCGGACGTACTGGTAGATGGCCGTCACGTACGTGGGGATGAAGGCCAGCCAGATGACCAGCGTGGTGGACACGCACATGGACATGAAGCGCGATTCGTTGAAGTTGTCGGGCAGCTTTCGGGTCTTGAAAGCGAAGACGGCGCACAGGGCGACCAGGACGAGGTTGTAGGCCAGGAAGGTCGTCAGGCCGGGCAAGGTCATGTCGCAGGAGAGCTCCACGAACTTCTCAGTGGCGACGGGCTGGGTCAGCGTGGAGCTGGGCTGGTAGAGGATGGATACGGCGATGCAGAGGGTCAACTGGAATGGAGAGACGGTGCCGTTAACGTGGTGAGATGATGTAAAATGTTCCAAGTGTTATAATTGTATGATAATCCTATGAAAATTGTCTATCAAATCATTATAAAAAATGTGATTTTCGATGAAATCCAACACTAACGGATATGTGGATCATGTGATATTGGTTTGCCTAAATGTTTTTTCAACTACTCGCCCATCTTAATACCATGTATGTGTCGAGAATGTTTCAGTTAGAACATTTTTTAACGTTTCTATCATGACGATAACACGCCTTACCTGGACAGCGATCAAGATGATCGCCATGGCAACCTGCCACTTTGAGCTGACAAACTTGGGACGGCGGTCGTACTTAGCGCCGCTCTGGAAGATTCTGAATATCCTGACGGCCTTGACCAGGAGCGGGGAGTAGAGCCAGACGAAGCTCAGGCAGAACAAGTAATAGATGGCACTGCAGAGCACGGGGGTGGGCGTGGTCTGGAAGCAGATGATGGTCAGGTAGCCGACCATGATGGCCACGAGCTGGAGGATGCTGAGCTCGCGGCTGGACGCCTTGATGACGCGGACCTCCCAGAGGTAGACGTATGCGGCCAGCACGAGCATGGCAGCGACGAGGGCGAGGATCCCGAGGGTGATGAAAAGTATGGACATGGAGCCAGTGATAGACGGGTGAGACAGTGGGATGGGCTGGCACACGGTGAAGTTCGATTCCGTCGTGGGCCAGTGAAATTCAGGGCACGACTCGCAGGACGCCTTCTCGTGAAGGATTCGCTCGTAGGGCCGGCAGGTCCGGCAATCCCAGCAGCATTCGAGCTTCTTTAGAATTTTGAACTCACCCAACACGCAGGGTCGACTGCAGACGGACTCGGGGACATCGGCGAGCTGACCATCGTGCAAGGGGACAACCCTCTCCACGACGTTGAAATATTCCCAGGTAATCTTAAAGTCAGGCACATACTCCACGCGGCTGGAGTTTATGTCGTAAGTCGCGATCAAGTTATCCACTAGGCCGCCCGCTCCATCCGGCACGATCTGCTTGATCCAGTACTTGCCGGTCATGTCCCCCTTATCGTCAAAGTGGATCAGACCGGTGTAGCTGGAGAATGACGTCGTCAGTAAATACCGCAACAAGGATTCGCCCGTGATGCAGGTCCGCGCAGCCTTGCCGGTGACGTTTGGGCAAAGTTCCTTGAGCAGACGATCAGCGGCATGGGCGAAAGCCAGGATGGAGTTAATGAGATGGGAGACGTCATCGGCGAAGACGAGGTCTCGGCCAGCGGCGTGGAGACCGCTGCACGAAACATTCTGTGGCGAACACGTCGTTAAATTCTCCCAAACTGAGGCCAGCCAGGGATTGGACGAGGTCGTTGGATTTTGAAGTCGATAGAATTTTTCAAAGTCCGGAACGCGGACGTAGACTTGCTGGAACACGAATCCCCCGGCGATCTCCAGCGCGTAGTCCTTCAGGTTTACCGTCACCGACCCCGCCCATGCATTGCTTCCTAACCAGATGAATTTCCCTGTAGCGTTGAGCCGGCGCACGGCCTCAAACAGATTTAAGACAACAGGAGCATTGGTGAACAGGATGACCACGCGTGCCTGGGGTACGTCCAGGAGGTCCTTCAGAATGGGCCCCATGTCCGACAGCTCGTCGACCTTGTGCGACGCGGCGATGCAGATGTTGAACCTCGGTGCCATGCGCTTGATGTTTTCATAAGGTGGCTCCCCGTACGTCCCCGCGTGGTACAGGACGGAGATGTACGACCAGTTCATCTGGTAGATAAACCTGAGCATGGCCATCACCTGGTATTTGTCAGGGGGAACGACTCTCATGAAATACCGGTGCTTGTTCTTGTCCGAGAGCTCGTCACTTCCGGTTTTGTAGCCCATGATCGGCAGCTGCACGGTCGAGTACAGCTGTGATATGGGGGAAGTCCAGTCGCTTCTACTCGGACTCACCACCCCGATGACGTCGTAGTGGTCAAGCGCGTCGCCCTGCGGCGAGGGCGTTAATGACGACGACGAAATGTTTTGCTCGTGCGTCCCCACGGCCGACGTGCGCGGTAAAAACGAGAGGGACTGGGCTAGGACCGGGTTGGCGTGTCCGCATTCGTCAAGGACCACGAACCCCATAGAAACGTTGGTCAGCAGATCCGTGTCGTTGTTGATTCGCTCCACGGCGTACGAGAAGGCCTCCATCTTCTGCAGGATGAACTCGGTGACGGCGAGGCTGTCACAACTGAAACCGGTCGCGATGGAGGACGTGTAAACGCCCAAGAACGTGCCGATGTTGAGGTCCCCGTTCTTGACGTAGGCGGTGCGGTTGATGCCGGGGATGGCGTAGTGGCCCAAGTCTAGGAGTTGAGTTTGTGACGGTGGAAACGAAGCGATCGACACCAGGGCCAGGAACAGCGAATGACGGACGGGGCAACTTGTGACAGCCATCTTAGGAAATCAGTCAGATCTGCTCAGGTCACACACCCCGTGCAGCTGTAAGGAAAGTTGTTCTTTAAAATATTATTTGTCTCAATAAGAAAACAATTCCTCAACATTTTTGGAGTTTATATTGACTATAGGGTGTTGGGAGACGTGAAAAAATAAATCCATACCCATACCATATTCATTAATTTCTTTTATCTAGACTGATTGCAGTCCTATACCTCAATTTTATTTAAATTGAAAGGCAAAGGCAGATATCTGTTTTGTTTTTGTAACAGTCTTCATGTTACAAATTCATTTTACTATTTTATAATACATATTTAAAATATAAAAGGTATTCGAAGCCTGATAAAGGTCAAAGCCACGTGACGTCAAAGCCGTTAGCTAAACTCATTTTAACGAGTCAGTCGAGTTACGCCACATCTGTATTGGACTCTAGATTGACAATGACAGACTGTGTTACGATCTAATCGATGTTTAGGTTTTCCCAGTCGGCTTGCTTATTAACGGCAGTCCGTGATTCTTGTTTTATTGCACTGGTTATAGATTATCATTTATATTACTTTTATTTCTGCTATTAAATCTGCGGGAATTCTAAGCGTGTTTTTGTGAGAAACGCTCACAGCTATTTTATTATTTTTTATTCTAAATAGATCGTGGCGAGGATGTGCGTTTAATTAAAGAATTTTTGCTGTTCAGTAAACCTCAACTATACTTATGTATGTTAACTGTATGTATATATTTGCTCTCATAATTTGTTCGGCATCGTTGATAAATTTAGGAATGTTTGGCTGTTTGTTGGATGTTTATTTTTTCCCCAATTTTGCCAGCTCTATTATCTCCTTGTCTATTGTTGTGTTATCATGCCCATTGCAGCTAGACTGCACAGGTTTCAAGGTGTGTTAATTTACGGACATTTAGAATGTGTGAGGTCACGTTGCTCAGCTGTCTGGGGTATTGATTTGCGGTCGTATACGGTAACAACTTTGTTTAGATTCCCGGGATAAACTGCGAAGATGGTACGACGACGCATCAATAGCGATCACATTTGCTTCGTAATTACTGCAGATGGTTGCCTGCCATAGGTTTTTTTCAATGGGTGTCTAATGATCGGTCTAATAGCACCACAGGCTGCGTAGAATGAAGTTGTTGTATAGCTAACTGAATTAGGTATGTGAATGCTATGATTTTCCCCTCAGCATTCTGTATAGCGAGTATGAGATGAATTGTCAAAACATCTTGAATTGATTTTTTTTTACACTTGCGGGTCGTACTAACTTCCTGATTCGTGTTGGAATAGTGATTCTCTGTGACATCATTTTTTTTCTTCCTTATATGACCGATTACAACTTCCCTTCTCCTCTTTCTAAACACCTCGGCGACGCGTGATGTTTGGAGTTACGCACGTTTGACCGACGCAAAGATGCGTTCAAGTGTCGCTAGAACGTCACTTTTACTTGTTGGTCGTATTGTTCACAAAATCAAGTAACTCAAAATCAAGTAACTCAAAATCAAGTAACTCAAAATCAAGTAACTCAAAATCAAGTAACTCAAAATCAAGTAACTCAAAATCAAGTAACTCAAAATCAAGTAACTCAAAATCAAGTAACTCAAAATCAAGTAACTCAAAATCAAGTAACTCAAAATCAAGTAACTCAAAATCAAGTAACTCAAAATCAAGTAACTCGTGCCCATTTCAAGTTGTTGTTTTATAAGAGTGAGTTGGCTCTGCAATCAGGCTGGGTAGAAACATATGGGCATGCGTGCGCCTGACAAGACACCAACGAACGTATATGAAAAAAAAGCCTTTGTCAGCAAACAAGGAAAAAACTAAAGCTTAAAAAATACGAAAATAAAGCAAAACTTATATGCAGTGTTTAGTCCTTGAAGAAATCCACCAGAAAGAGCCCCCCCCCCTTTTTTTTGTTGTTGTTGTTTTGTGGCGTCTTGTCAGGATCACTATCATACCCTATTCAATAAAAAAAACTTTTCTTCGATAATATTTTGTTTAATATGTGTACTCAGCAGCTAACTTAACTGCTATTAAACTGGGGATGGGTAAGTATGTTAAAAAGAGACAAGGGACGTATCGGCAAGACGTCTCCCTCAATGAACAACAATAAATAAGATTTTTTTTTCTTTAAAAATGTATAATAGAATTCGGCTTCAAGCAGGATTTCCCTACCTTGTTTTATTGCTTCCTTTCTACCTATCCTATTGGCAGTCTCACCCGTCGGTAAACAAATTTGTTTGGATTTATACAACGTTGCGTGTCGTAGAAATCTCGGAAGCGGCACACCGATATCATGAACACGTTTTAAACGTTTGACACCACGTTTAAGACGTTTTGTGATGTGTACATGTCTGATGGTTTTATACAGTTAATTAAATGGAATTTGACTCCGCACTGTCAACGCTCTGAATGGATAAATGACACCATGGAATGCTCCGCGATTTGAATTTAAGTTAAGAAAAATTTTAAGTGGGGATAAGGAAAAAAAAAGTAAATGGTTTCCGCTGGGGGTTGAACCCAGGACCTTCCACGTGTGGGGCGGATGTGATGACCGCTACACTACGGAAATACGTATTCAATCTTATTAACTAAATTTCTATTGATCGATATTTTTTTTAATGATTTTTGATTACCTCATAAATAGCGGTATGAATGACATGGAAAAAAATAAGTTATTTAAAATTTCAAAATCCCAAAGTATTTAAGAACTGTAACAAAGTTCATTTAGTTATTTGCCATTAAAACTTTTTTTTATTTGAAATTTCCATTGCCTTTTTTTCCAGCTGAAAATTTGCCACTCATTTAATTAAATTTAATATTATTAACTATTATTATTATTCAATTTATTCATGTATCTCTTTCACTTTTATATCAACGTTCCCTCTAAAATTCGTATGTCTGTGTGCAAATTACAACTCCAGTGCAAAGTTGCACAGCATTCATTTTTTGCTCAATATTTAAAGTAATTTACTGCGCGGTAATTCTAAACTGCAGCGCGGTGTCTGTCAGATATCTGCGCGGCCGCGCAACCACGCAGCTTAAAGGGAACATTGTTGTATATGTACCCGTCTTAAGTCTAATCATATTTCTTTTTAGCACTGGGTGGGTGATAGTTAGTATCTCAACCATTTCTCGTAAGTTTCCCTTATTTCAGTGAATTCGTAAACTATGGATAAGAATTGATCTTTAAAATGACTACATTCAATATAAAAAGCAAAATAATTACTTACTGGAGTTTTAAAAAACGTAAAAAAACAAGTTTTTGACTATAAATCCTTTATGTACGAGACATAACTAAAAGAATATTCATTATAATACGCAGCGCACGACAATCCAAAAATCCAAAATTTTAGTTACGTCTCGTAAATCATGTTTAATATAATGCGCACCGATCGGGAATATATTTTTTAAAAATTATCGTCCATATAATACGCACCAAATCGCGCAACAGGAAAGTATTAAAAAGGTCGTTTTTATTTATACATAGAGATAAATAAAATAATATAAAAATTCAATAACTTAATTACAGTACATGCGATCGATCTGAAATTTGATACATCATTTTTATCATCGGTACGAAACTGCCTGCAAAATTTCAGCTTGCTAGCTTACGAGGAAGTGGGTTAAAAATCGATCCAAAGATTTTTCGACAAACAAGCAAGCAAACAAACAGACACCACGAGTTAATATAAAGGATTATTTTTTTTTAAAGTCCTTGTTCTATCAAAACATAATACACAAGGCTGGCATCTAAAAGAAGTAAAAGCCACGGGGCTAAACATAACAATCTTGTTAAAATAATTATGTTGTAAAATGTTACTGCTAATCACATAAATGGATAAAAATTAGATTCAATTAGAATCACATCGTATTTGTTCTCATTGAAAACTTTTTTTATATACGCTTAGCTAAGACCATTTGAATTAGTTGCACCTGTGGAAAATGTAATTTTATTCGATCATTCACTTATAAAATACGGCTGCATCAATTACCTTGTGTCATGCAGACCTTCAACAAAATACAGAATGCTATGCATACCTTCATCAAAATACCGAATGCTACGCATACCTTCATCAAAATACCGAATGTTATGCAGACCTTCATCAAAATACCGAATGCTATGCAGACCTTCATCAAAATACCGAATGCTATGGAGACCTTCATCAAAGTAGCGAATGCTATGCAGACCTTCATCAAAATAGCGAATGCTATGCAGACCTTCATCAAAATACCGAATGCTATGCAGACCTTCATCAAAATACCGAATGCTATGCATACCTTCATCAAATACCGAATGCTATGCATACCTTCATCAAAATACAGAATGCTATGCATACCTTCATCAAAATACCAAATGCTATGCATACCTTCACCAAAATACCGAATGCTATGCAGACCTTCATCAAAATACCGAATGCTATGCAGACCTTCATCAAAATACCGAATGCTATGCAGACCTTCATCAAAATACCGAATGCTATGCAGACCTTCATCAAAATAGCGAATGCTATGCAGACCTTCATCAAAATACCGAATGCTATGCAGACCTTCATCAAAATACCGAATGCTATGCAGACCTTCATCAAAATACCGAATGCTATGCAGACCTTCATCAAAATACCGAATGCTATGCATACCTTCATCAAATTACCGAATGCTATGCATACCTTCATTAAATTACCGAATGATATGCATACCTTCATCAAATTACCGAATGCTATGCATACCTTCATCAAATTACCGAATGATATGCATACCTTCATCAAATTACCGAATGCTATGCATACCTTCATCAAATTACCGAATGATATGCATACCTTCATCAAATTACCGAATGCTATGCATACCTTCATCAAATTACCGAATGATATGCATACCTTCATGAAATTACCGAATGCTATGCATACCTTCATCAAATTACCGAATGCTATGCATACCTTCATCAAATTACCGAATGCTATGCATACCTTCATCAAATTACCGAATGCTATGCATACCTTCATGAAATTACCGAATGCTATGCATACCTTCATCAAATTACCGAATGCTATGCATACCTTCATCAAATTACCGAATGCTATGCATACCTTCATCAAATTACCGAATGCTATGCATACCTTCATCAAATTACCGAATGCTATGCATACCTTCATCAAATTACCGAATGCTATGCATACCTTCATCAAATTACCGAATGCTATGCATACCTTCATCAAATTACCGAATGATATGCATACCTTCATCAAATTACCGAATGATATGCATACCTTCATCAAATTACCGAATGATATGCATACCTTCATCAAATTACCGAATGATATGCATACCTTCATCAAATTACCGAATGCTATGCATACCTTCATGAAATTACCGAATGCTATGCATACCTTCATTAAATTACTGAATGCTATGCATACCTTCATCAAATTACCGAATGCTATGCATACCTTCATCAAATTACCGAATGCTATGCATACCTTCATCAAATTACCGAATGCTATGCATACCTTCATCAAATTACCGAATGCTATGCATACCTTCATCAAATTACCGAATGCTATGCATACCTTCATCAAATTACCGAATGATATGCATACCTTCATCAAATTACCGAATGCTATGCATACCTTCATCAAATTACCGAATGCTATGCATACCTTCATCAAATTACCGAATGCTATGCATACCTTCATCAAATTACCAAATGCTATGCAAACCTTCATCAAATTACCGAATGCTATGCATACCTTCATCAAATTACCGAATGATATGCATACCTTCATCAAATTACCGAATGCTATGCATACCTTCATCAAATTACCGAATGATATGCATACCTTCATGAAATTACCGAATGCTATGCATACCTTCATCAAATTACCGAATGCTATGCATACCTTCATCAAATTACCGAATGCTATGCATACCTTCATCAAATTACCGAATGCTATGCATACCTTCATGAAATTACCGAATGCTATGCATACCTTCATCAAATTACCGAATGCTATGCATACCTTCATCAAATTACCGAATGCTATGCATACCTTCATCAAATTACCGAATGCTATGCATACCTTCATCAAATTACCGAATGCTATGCATACCTTCATCAAATTACCGAATGCTATGCATACCTTCATCAAATTACCGAATGCTATGCATACCTTCATCAAATTACCGAATGCTATGCATACCTTCATCAAATTACCGAATGATATGCATACCTTCATCAAATTACCGAATGCTATGCATACCTTCATCAAATTACCGAATGCTATGCATACCTTCATCAAATTACCGAATGCTATGCATACCTTCATCAAATTACCAAATGCTATGCAAACCTTCATCAATTTACCGAATGCTATACATACCTTCATCAAATTACCGAATGCTATGCATACCTTCATCAAATTACTGAATGCTATGCATACCTTCATCAAATTACCGAATGCTATGCATACCTTCATCAAATTACCGAATGCTATGCATACCTTCATCAAATTACCGAATGCTATGCATACCTTCATCCAATTTTTGCACGCTATGGAGACTTCCTTATAAAATTGACATTTAAAATATTTCAATAAAAATTAAATACAGAAAGCCTTCCACACTGAATACAAAGGGCCAAAAAAATGTTTAGCCTAGGGCCTCCGACTGGCCACGTTCAGCTTTCTTAATTAACGATGACGTCAGGGCTTTCTTGGTGAGCATGATTAGATGAATTTTTTAATCTACCTGAAACAGCACCATAAACAAAAATCAAATTACTTACAATTTCATCCCAGTTCCAATTTATATTTGAAATGTTAATGCGCTTAAATCTACTGTCATAGGCCAGTTAATTTGATTACGGTTTTTACAATGTTTAATATATTTAATATTGTTATTTTTCAGGATATTTTATTAATTCTGTTGTCTTTTTTTTTAAAGAATTATTTATTACACTTGAAGGGGAATATTAACGTAATGTTTTCACATCAATCATTATATTAAATCTTATCTATATATGCAAATCAAATTATTACCGTTCAGTAAAAATGACATTTGGGGCCCCCGCTCCGTGGGAATGGACAAAAGGAGTTCAGTGCCCTATAGTAATATAATATAGGTTCTTAAGATTTTATATTCTAAGTTTCGTCCAAATACATTTATTTTCCCATTATTTAACGCTTAAACTAATTTTAAAATCGTTAATATAGTGAAAAAACGACAGAAAGGGGGCCTGGGCCTATTCGGTGCGAGATGTCAATTTGAAAAAAACGTTTCATTTTAATTCAGTTTCATCAGGGATATATTTATCAAGATCGTTAAAAATTGAATGGCAAAATATATTAAACATATATGAAAAAAGACATTTGGGGCCCCCAGCCCCGAAGAAATTGACATTAGAAGTTCAGAAACCTTAGTATTTTAATATGGGCTACCAAGTTTTTGTATACAAAGTTTGGTTAGGATCCTATTATTTACTCAGTAACTAACGCATAAACTATTTTTTATAAAGCTCGTATAAGCAAAAAAAATGTCATTAAGGGCCCCAGGGCCCAATTATTGCAAGAAATAAAGTGCGAAACACATGTTCATTTGATTAAATTTCAAAATACATACATTTATTTATATTTCTCAATATTGTTAAAAATTTAATGGACGATAAAATATTAAACATTTACTCAAAAAGACATTTTGGGCCCCATGCCCCGAGGGAATGAATATTAGGAGTCCAGTGCCCTATAATAATAAAATATAGTCCCTTGAGTTTTTATATACTAAGATGGGTCAAGATCCATTAATGTTCTCAGTATTTTACGCTAATACTAATTTTATACAGTTAATGTAAGAGACATTTAAGGGCCCCTGTTCATTTTAATTCAGTTTCCTCATAGATATATTCCTCAAGGTCGTGAACAATTGAATGGGGAAAATATCTAAAACATATACGAAGAAAAGATAGTTGGGGCCCCCGGCCCCGAAGGAATGGACATTTGAAGTTCTGTGTCATATAGTATTTAAAATGGGCTACCAAGATTTTGTATTCAAGTTTTGGTTAAGATTCAATCATTTACTCAGTAGCTAACGGATAAACTAATTTTTATATAGCTCTTATAAGCAAAAAACGACATTAAGGGCCCCAGGGCCCATTCAGTGCAAGAAATAAATTTCAAAACACATGTTAATTTGTATAATAATAGATACATGTGTCTTTATTTATCAAGATTGTTAATAACTGAATGGTGAATAAAATCTTAAACGTTTAAGAAAAAGGACTTTTTGGGCCCCAGTCCATAGGAATGACTATTAGAAGTTCAGTGCCCTATGGTCAATCAATATACATAATTCCCGTCGTCTGTATGTATGTATGTATGTATGTGTGGATGTAACACGCTACTAATTTTAGAAAGCAGCGCACCAAATTACTGCACCAAAAATAACTCTTTTCAAACGTTCCGCATAAAATTGTTCAATATGATAATAAATGAATAAATAAAAATAAATAAAACAAATGAAAGTTCTGTATTACGTTATTTTTTAATCTGATGTGTATTTATTTTGAAAACTTCCGTCATTTTTGACGGGTGATACGCTAGTATTTTAATATTGGCTATCAAGTTTGTATATACCAAGTTTGGTTAAGATCCAACAATTTACACAGTAGCTAGCGCTTATACTAATTTTTATATAGCTCATATAATTTTAAAAATGACATTATGGGCCCCCGGTGCCCCATGACTGTTAAATTTAGAAAAAAAAGTTGACAGTTACCATCCCAGGTGGGTACTCAACAGTGTCCAAAAGTTTCATGACGATCGGATGAATGGTTTAGTCAGCTATAAAGGACGTGCACACACACACACACAGACATACTTTGATTTTTATAAATATAGATAACTAAAAATATTGATTATGTTCTAAACAATGCGCACCGCGCGACAGACTAACAGAAACATTTACAGATCGGGAAAATATTATAAAAGTATGTTCAATATTATATGCACATGTGTAGCCGAGTTATACGCACCGCACTGCAACGCGCGACAAGAAAATATTAAAAAGGTTGTTCAACATGATACGCACCGCGCGACAGAATAGCACAAACATTTACATAACATAGAGATACATAGAGATAAACTAAAAATTAATTAATATTATTACGGTACATTCGATCGATCTGAAATTTCGATACAATGCTTTTTTATGTGACTAAAGTTTGTGTGCAAAATTTCAGCTCGATAGCATCACGGGAAATGAGTTATTTTTAAATCCCTTATATTAACTTCACCACCGTCTCTGTCTTCCCGTGAAGCCATCGAGCTGAAATTTAGCACACGGACCCGTATCACATAACAATGCATCGTATCAAAATTTCAGATCGATCGAACGTACTGTAATTAAATTAATGCATTTTTAGTTTATCTATATAAACTATATGTAGCGGTCGCTATTGTTTACATTTTACGGGTCACTTGACTTCAGGCCAGCCACCGGTGAACACATCTAGTGTTTAAACCAGGTAAACCACCTGGAGTTGAGCAAACGCGTTGACGCCACCCGTCCATGTCCACACCCCCATCCCTTCCCCCAATTTTAAAGCCAAGGGAGATAATTTCGGTTTCAGTCTGTAAATGTTTGTCGCGTTTGCACACAATCAATACTTTTAGTTATGTCTCATATATAAGGGATTTATAGTCAAAAACTTTGTTTTTACGGGGTTGTTTTATTTACTTTTATTTTTCCGCGCACCGGACCAATCACGAGAGACAAGGCGGTGAAGTTAATATAATGAATTTAAAAATTACAATTAATGACATTCAAAGAAAACACGTTGCATGGCGAGTTGGAGAGTTATTTTTGCTTGATGACGCGGAAATACTTAAAACAACAACATCGTTAGGCAGAAAAAATAACACTGAGACGCATGACTCCTTGTAGCTAACAATAATACAGCATCCTTCAACACCAGGCTCGCCTTATCCCTTTGTCGTAGCGGACAAATTGCCTAGGGCCTACAAATGTTTCGGGGGCACTGTGACCAGGGCCTCCTACAAATGTTACAGGGGCACTGTATAGAGTATAGAGTATAGAGTATAGAGCCTCATTAAACAGACATCGAAACCGGATGTTGGTACAGTCCAAAATCATTTTAAAATACGACGTTCGGAAATAAGATAAACATGTTTTGCTTTGTTGTAAAAGTTGATTACTTGACTGGCATTTTAAATTGAAAAGGATTTACCTATATCAGAGTGCCTAAGTGCTACGAATGTGAATGTGGCAAGGGCATAATAAAATGAGGATGCCAAAACCTTTGAATGTGAATGTGGCTATGGCCTACTAATATGACAGTACCTAGGACAAGAGTGTCCAAACTTTTTGCTCAGAGGTCCAAATTCAATGTAGTGGGAAAAAAATGTGAGGGTTGGATTAAAATAAGAAACAAGAATGACGTATGTTGAGACTGAGTTTACAGGCTTTTGAATTCTGAGATTTGTGTTTGTTTGTTTGTTAGTAATTAGAGATATATTTTATTTTAAAATATTTTTGGGGGGTGGGAATGGAGAGAGAACTGTCGCAATTTTCAAGACTTTATATATATCCTATACTCTCAATAGAATTGACTAAAACTGGCTCAAGAGTGGCCAGGTTTTAGAATAAAGATGTTTATTTACAATACGGAGCTTTCAATAAATAAAATGTGTTAAAATAAACTAGAATTGAAAATTTTGTGTCGAAATTGAAATGTAAAACACGTCTTTAAAATTTAAATACACCGACTTTTCCGAGTTGGCAAAAATGAACAATATTATTTCATCGATTTTTTTCATCGGATCATCAAATTTCGTTCAAATAACAGCACATAACTTTATCGGGTTTTGTAACCAACATCAACGTTAGTAAACAACGTCATCGATTTTCGCTTTCATTTGACGTTATCGTATTTTGGCTTTTCTTGAAAATATAATGTCATCGTTACAGAAGAAAACTCCGTGTCAATTATTTATTTAAGATGAGGCCGTGGCCCAGTTATTTAAACACGCGCCGTATTTGGCCGGTGGCCCGCACTTTGGACATCCCTAGGAACTACGAATGTGAGTGTGGCTAGAACATATTAATATAAGTCTGTGACCAGATGTCAAGTATTCAAGATCTGGAATCATGGCTGCCACGGCTCGGCTGACAATGCTGAGTCCAAAAATGCGAAACTGACCCCACTTTCACTTTAAAGCATCACAATAATCCAATGGATGTCTTTATTTCAACTTTAACGATAACTTCGAGTTATTCTTTATAAATAGTAGTTCTTAAACTCACGGAGTACTTCAGGAACACTGATGAAGGCAATTGCAATAAACCGTTTGAATTTTGCCTTTTATGATTAAACCTTAATAAATATAGTTTTTCTAAACAAAATTGTGGGTATCTCATTTGAGTTTTGGTCGCAGTCCAAAGTCCAAACCTTTCATAATGAGGCAAGCTACCAAGACTACACAACACAGATTTACCGCCGTAAACTGGTATCACGTGACTTATTTACAGCTGTTTCCATAAACGTGATCCCACAAATGGTAATCAATAGCTACCGCAACCTCAGCAGCATTGTCTTACAAGAAGTCCTGCTCACATTTATTGTGTTTGTCTTCGTCAAATTTCACACCCGTAAATTACCTCGTAGCCGTTGTTATCGGCGTTCATGTTAAACGTTGCCCGCGTGTAACTCACTTGAGATCGATGGAAAAATTGTATATGTAAACCGGCTAATTTAACCTTTGATATGGATCATATAACCGCAGAATCCATGAATTACGTCATTTCACCCAATAACTCAACCACCGAATCCATAAATTCATCTATTAGATTCGATGATTCAACCACCCAATCTATACAGTTATCCACTGAATCCCATAATTCAACCACCCAATCTAAACACCCATCTATTAAATCCCATAATTCCACAATCTAATCCATACATTCATCCATTGAATCCATTCCTTCAACAAGTACATCCATTCACTTCCACCCTTGAAGCCCACTCCTGTACCCTGTGGGACCGTTCATTGTCAATCCTCATCCTTCCAAGTTCGGCAGACAGTTTCACGATTGTGATGTTGTCCTTGGTCGTCTAACTCGAGTCGGTTTTGTTGTAAGGCAATCAGACAAATTGCCCCTTGAACCCCTCCCACCCCCTCCCCTTTAACACAGCATGAGATATTTCTGGAAGAAAATGAAGTTCAGGAGATGAATTTTATCAAGAGCCCACATTAAAAACATTTTATTTTTTAAAAAAGAGTCTTCTCTCCCCACCTTCCCACCACCCCCCAGGCCACCCCCACCACCCCACCCCCACCCCGCATTTAAAAAAAAGTTATAATAACGGGATTAAAATTTTAATGTAACTTTGAAGCAAGCGCGGTGTTGTTCTGTTAAATCTATAATACTTAAAACTTAAATATTTGTTATGAGATTTTGTTAAAATTATGTAAGAGGGTTATTATAAGATGGGAGATGGGTGTACATGCAGCCGTTTTGTCTTTACCCAAACCATTTCGTTAATAGACAAGTAAAACAAGTAATAGAAACTCGAATGAGTATTTAAACGCAATTTCCAACAAAGAATTTCCATTTTTTTTTATTCAAGGCAAATCATTCTAGATTACATTAAAAGTCATTTCAAATGAAATCAAATCAATAATTCTGAAACTAAACAAAACATTTGCTATAAATTGCTCACTATCGCATATTTTCTCTATGACGTCATATCCCCTCACGCTACGTCACACCAAAAATGTGTCAATATAATGCGCACCACACAACAATCTAACATAAGCATTCACAAAGCGGGAAAAACCCCATTAACTATCATTATAGATTGCATTAAAAGTCATTTCAAATCAATAATTCTGAAACTAAACAAAACAATTGCTATCTACAAATTGCCGTTAAAATTACGGGAGTCACACGAAAACAGATTTTTCAAAATGTTCTTCTCCAACATTGTTCTAAATATTATTAGCTATCGTTTGGCGTTTGTTTCAACCAGATAGATGTTATGGTTGGCGAGAAATTGACAAAATACTGAAATTTTCAGTGTTTTTGGGGGGGGGGCGGGGAGGGGATTTTCCAGGAAATCCATTAAACGTTTTCGGTAATTTTTTAGGCCCGTGAACATCCTTGGGACCTCCTTAACATATTTGCAAAAGACCCGAACCCTCTATCTGGTATGGTTCAGGGGGAGTTGCTTGTGCAAGCTCGAACAGACAGCACAGACATTTCAAATACATAAACGCAATTTTTCCCATGGGAAATTGCGTTAAAAACAACCCGTAAAAATAAAGCTTTTGACTATAAATATCTTATATATGAGACATAACTAAAAGTATTGATAATGTTCAATATAATAATCACCGCCGCGAACTATGTTCAATATAATGCGCACATGTGTAGCCGAGTGGTGGCTAAGTTATTAAAACAATGAAGTCCAAGTCACTAATTGCTATGGATATCAAACAGGTTTATTAACTTGTTTGACACAGAATACACAGTCCTTGGTCTTCACTTGACTGAACTCCCCGCGCTCTCCTGACCCCTGTGACATCGAGGGCTGGAGTGAACCTCCAGTGACCCGTGGAGGTCAGGTCCACTCTAGCAGACGGCTACAGAGAGATACTTAAAGATAAACTAAAAATTCATTAATTTAATTAAGGTACATTCGATCGATCTGAAATTTTGAAGCAATGCATTGTTAGTTGACAAAAGTGTCATTTTTTACTTTTGTTTTTACGCGGGTGGGCGGGACCACGACAGACAGAAAGAGAGAGAGAGAGACAAGACGGTGAAGTTAATATAATATAAGGGATTTAAAAATTCATTACTCGCAAACCCGGCTGGAATCTATTACGTTTCAAACGGAAAACTCTTCCGGAAACTCTGACTTATAACCAGTAGACTTTATGCATTGGCGTTAATAGGGGTGAAGGGTGCGGAAAGCACCGGGTGACACTATATGCATTGCAGGGGTAACACAAAATGTATACATAAAACTGAAATATTTCTTGATAATGTTTGATTTAGTCATTTAAAAAATTAATAAATATAAAAATTGATAGCACTAAAAAATGACCCAAAAATTAAAGAATCACGATACATCAAAAGACCAAAATAAAAAGTTTGCCTCAAAAAAAGTCAGAAATATTAGCAGCAATAAACGCACACAAAAATTTTGATGCCAAAATTAATGGCTTGGTGGACAGCCGAGAAGAAAAAGTGGGATGGATAACTTTCTTGGGTTTGTTGTTGAGATATTTTCTAAATCTGTCCCAGTGTTAAAAGAGAAGCGAACGTTGCTAATAAAAGCATCCGTATCTTACATCATAGAGACCAACAGAATCTCTAAAACTTAAAACGATGACCATTGGACAATAGTTTTATTAATAATAATCTTATTATGAATTTTAAAGCTGCGAGTGATCAAAAGAAACAAAAAAGCCCGTGTTTTCCCAGTCTTACCTATGCCCTGTTTGATTTAGCTTCCGATCTACTCAGCAGCGTTATTGCAGTCTCCCCCTTTCAGCATTATGAATACTCCTTTGTTTCCATAACTGATGGTTGACCACCGAGAAGGAGGAGATGGAGACAAACGTATTTTTTTGTCGGTGGGGTGGGGGGAGAGCTCTGTAGTGATGTGAATCGGTTTCCATTGCATGCATAATTCTAGATATTCTTTTGTAAGCGAACACAACACGCAAGGAAAACTCCCCACCACCATTCCTACACTCCCCCATCACCCAACTCTTTTTTTTTGTTTACACAAACACATTAGACCTTTAGTTGAAAAACAATGGCGCGGATCGAAAAACAGCATAAAAAACGAATCTTAGTTGTTGTTTTATATTAAATTAAATTTTATATTAAAATCAAAATCAAATACCATGAGTAATCAAATACTCGCAAGCAGTAAACAAGACAAGAGAAGACAATGACGTAGCGACCTGCTAGTTGTTCAAACAATGAAAGAAAAAAAATGTATTCCCATTTTTTTTTAAAGTAATATTTTTTTTAAAGGATGGAGACATTTACAGTCATGGGTGCTCTTTTAATCAAACGTGTAAAAAAACTTTTTTATAGCAATTGTGGGAGAGGAAGATACAGGCATACATTAATTTGAAACTTTTGTTTTTGAAAATAGAGCTGATGTTCACACTTTTAAAAGCTCTTCAATAAAAAATATTTAACCAAAATTTCTCCTACAAGTTTTGGAGAGGAGATATGGACTTACAGAAATCTAAAACTCGAATCAGAAATTGACCCACCCATGCCCACACCTCTGGAAACAGCTGGTTTCAAGATTTATTTTAAACAAAGAGAAGATAATGTCGTTGTTTCAAAGGGGAAGAATCGTGTTTCCATTGTCTCGAGATACGTGTTCTCTTGTTATTGGTCTGACGTTACACGCGATTCAATAAATCATGACAAGAAGAAGTTGGAACGTGACTTTGTTTTGTTTGTGTCTTTTCATCTTGTTTTGTTTTAAGTCAGTTTTCTCCTTCTTATGTCATTGTTATAGATGTTTTAAAAAATGCCTCTCTAGTCCAGTTACTTGACAATATACTGTAAGTTATATAAATAGTAGGTCGTTATTATTTTCATTATGTCCTATGGACCTTGTCGCGTTGTCTTGACTTTTTCATGTCCTACTGACTTTGCCATTTTCTATTGACTTTGTCATGTCCTGTTGACTTTGTCCTGTCCTGTTAACTTTGTCATGTCCTTCAATGAAGTTTGCTAATGTAATTACATAATAAATAATAATAATAATAATATGTGTAGAAAAACACCAAGGTACGTACAGGTTTGGGGCCGTCCATAAAGTACGTCAAGCTATTTTTGACCATTTTTGACACCTCCCCCCCCTTGTCACAAACTGTCACAAATCTCGGAAACCCCCCCCCCTAAAGTACGTCACACTTTCGAACAAAAATGTTGTTTTTTATTAACAAAATAATTAAAATTTAATATAAAACACCGTGACGTCACACATGACCGGAACCCCCCCCTCCCCATGTCACAAACTGTCACACTTTCTTACACCCCTTCCTCCCCCCTCTGGAGCGTGACGTACTTTATGGACGGCCCATTTCCAGTCTTTTATCAATTTCACCGTGTCCTCTAGAGGAAATATGAGAGAGCCACTTAAAAGCCGTATTTCAAACCTTAAATTAGCAAGCGTACGAGTACACAAATATGAGGGCAAAAGAAAATCGAATTAGTCTATTTTATAACACTTTACTCCGGTTGCGAAATCTTCTTTTATTTTCTTTTTAAATAAATAAACTCTGTTTTCCCTTGGGTTGAAATTCTATTATGTTTTTAAAAGATAAACATTGTACAGCGAAGCACGAGTGCGAGTCAAAGGCGGAGTAAACAACACGTGAGGCAGTGGGCGAGTTCGTATGTGGCCGAGAGTGTAATTGTAGGCTTTTATGCGGTCACGTTTTCCTATCCTGGGGCCTCTCAGGCGCGAGGACCCATCAGGCGAATGGCCAAGGGCGTTTGCACTATTAAGCTCCTACCCTAAAGCCACCTCTGGAGGTGTTCTATAGGAAAGGTGCGTGGAAAGTTGTTGAAATTAAGGCCCCACGATCACTAATCTGATAATTTTTGCTCATGTAAAAAAAAGTTCAGGTTTTGTATATACATTCCTGTAGGGCTGCTCATCGGAGTGTTAGAGTCTGGAATTTGGGGAACAGAAAGCACAACACACGTGCGCCATTCGTTTTCACCTCAACTGATCCCCCTTGGTAGCTTGTTCCAGTCTCTAACTGCCCTTGACAGTCACGAGTCAGAGTTTTGATGGTTTTGTAAGTTTTATAGATTTCAAGAAATCTAAAACATGGGCTGGACATGATCAACAAGATTCATTTCACACCTCTTAGTTGGAAATAACACAAGAAACGTATCGCCCTGTTGATGGGTTTTATATTCATTGCAGAACTTGCATTATTTGATTTAAATAGATTCTGTGTACCCTTAAAACTCCTGACCTGGGGACCGCCTTCTGACCTGAAGACCTCCTTCTGAACTGAAGACCTGCTTCTGACCTGAAGACCTACTTCTGATCTGAAGACCTCATTCTGACCTAAATACCCCCTTCTGACCTAAAGACTGTCCTCTGACCTGAAGACCTCCTTCTGGCCTAAAGACCGCCCTCTGACCTGAAGAACTCCTTCTGATCTGAAGACCGCCATCTGGCCTGAAGACCTCCGTCAGACCTGAAGACATCCTTCAGGCCTGAATACCTCCTTCTGATCTGAAGACCGCCATCTGGCCTGAAGACCTTCTTCTGATCTGAAGACCTCCTTCATAACTGAAGACCTCCTTATGAAATGAAGACCTCTTTCTGATCTGAAGACCTCCTTTTGAACTGAAGATCTCCTTCTGATCTGAAGACCGCCATCTGGCCTGAAGACCTTCTTCTGATCTGAAGACCCCCTTCATAACTGAAGACCTCCTTTTGAACTGAAGATCTCCTTCTGATCTGAAGACCTCATTCTGATCTGAAGACCTCATTCTGACCTAAATACCTCCTGCCTACCTAAAGACCGCCATCTGACCTGAAGAACTTCTTCTGTCCTAAAGACCGCTCTCTTACATGAAGACACCCTTCTGGCCCGAAGACCTCCTTCTGGCCTGAAGACCTCCTTCTGACCTGAAGACCTCCTTCTGGCCCAAATATCCCTTGGTCTGAAAACCTCCTTCTTACGTAAAGACCGTCCTCTGTCCTGAAGACCTCAAACTGGCCTGAATACCTCCTTCTGGCTTGAAGACCTCCATCTGGCCTGAAGATCTCCTTCTGACCTGAAGACCTCCTTCTGATCTGAAGACCTTATGAACTGAAGACCTCCTTCTGAACTGAAGACTGCCTTCTGACCTGAAGATCGCTTTCGACATGAAGACCTCTTTCCAACCAGAAGACCTCATTCGGACCCAAAATCTCTGCAAGTTCATTTCTGCTGAGATCTTCGCTTAATATTGGCTGTATCCAGGGCCGGGTTTATGCCTAGGCCTACAAGGCCCTGGCCTAGGGCCCCAGCCAGCTTAGGGGCCCGGTGATGGAATCTTTACATAAGCTCGAAAGCCTGGCTTGAATTATCAAAAAACTTCAAGATGGTTGGAGGGCCCAAAATGCGAAGTGCCTAGGGGCCCTGGACCTCTTAAGTCCGGGCCTGGCTGAAGCTCATACCTTGACCTTAGTCTCGAGACACTCATTGACTATGGTGCATACATGCTTTATGAACTCTTATTTTTTAACATTTCCATGTGTTGATGAATTGTGGTCCTAGAGCTATATTGTCAACTTCTCTTTATGTCTGAACAAGTATAGATCCACTTTTTAAATTTTTTTTCTAATTGGCTTAAAGCATTATTTAAGCTAAATTGTTTCTCAAGTTAAAAATCAATTGTGTCTGGTCCTTACTACTTTGCCTATAAGTGTCTATGCTTATTTATTGTAACAGTATTCTCACAAAAATGTATCAGTACAGTCTCCCTCTAGAGGTTATATTAACCCACCCCATCCTTTCGCGGTAATGATAACCTTGTTTAGTTAGAAATTATGAAGACTCTCCCATCCCTAAAGAAGCAATATTGGCTCCTGAGTACATTAATAACTCACGCCCCCCCCCCACCAACCCATTAAGCCCAATGGAAGGCCCCAGCCGTCGCCATGTAACAAGTTATTTCACTCTCACCTCAGACCAGGGTGGAAATTAATAAACCCAGTGACGTAACTTTGTGTTGCCATGACAACAAAAGGTGTCATATCTGTGATATTGACAGTCGCCACCTCTGACAGACAGTATAAAAAAGAGTCCATCATTGTCAGGCGATTGCAAAGATTGTCATCAGTCACGGACCATCAATTCTGTACATGTGATGACGTCAGAAATAGCCCTAATCTTTACTGCTTTGTTTGTCTTCAAATGAGGGCATTATTTTGTGTATTATATAAAAAAAATTGTGTCACTAAGTATTACTATTTTGTTACCAATTTCAGAAACTAAATAAAAAAAATTTATAGTGAAATAAAAAATTTGTCAAAAGCTGATGATGTCACGTGAGCGCCAGCCTGGAGAAAAAACGATGGGAAACGTGACTCAAATCTGAGTACAAAAGAATCGCGTGACCCAGGTGAGTCTACCCGCCCCCAACTCTCCTAAAACTCAGCCTTTCTCCATCATGCACATCCCTGTGAAACTGACCACCTCCTACGACTGACCAAACCCCTATCACAGACCACACCCCCATCACAAACCACACCCCATCACAAACCACAAACCACACCTCCATCACAAACCACACCTTCCATAACAAACCACAGCCATCACAAACCACACCCCCATCACAAACCCCAAACCACACCTTCCATAACAAACCACAGCCATCACAAACCACACCCCCATCAGAAACCACACCTCCATCAGAAACCACACCTCCATCACAAACCACACCTCCATCACAAACCACACCCCCATCAGAAACCACACCTCCATCACAAACCACACCCCCATCACAAACCACACCCCCATCACAAACCACACCCCCATCACAAACCACACCAAGGACCTAGACAGACCAAACCCCCACTACAGACCCAACCCTCAACACAGACAACCAACTACATGCAGACCACCCACCACCAGTCACCACAGTAACACAGACAACCTGCTAGGACAGAAAGCGCGCCCCGCTCAAAAGAATGCTACCTAATTAGACAACCCTTTCAACACAGCCAACACCAATAATTAAACTAATTTTTATCCCTATCGACCTTGCACTGCTGTCACCCAGTTAAACCCAATGCTCGGATATTAAGCTAAATGACAAGGTCATTGATATTGCTAATGGCGATGTTTGTGCCATACAGTGGCGTCACTAGGGGGGTGCGGTGGGGGCGGGCCGCCCCGGGTGACACCATCACAAGGGGTGACACCAAAATGTAAAATTCTGTATGTTCCCGTTATTTTGCACTGGGAGACTCAGAGGAGTTCTATGGGGTAAGTCGTGAGGGGGTGACATCATGAGCTACCGCCCCGGGTGACACCAACTCTAGTGACGCCTCTGGTGCCATACAAATCGTTTTCAAATAGATTTTTTACTATATGTTCTCCCATCCCATGATGATTTGATTAAATTAGCTTTGTCCCTTTTGTGGTTGTGCACTAGCTTGCAGTTACAGGCAGCTATAAGCCGCTCTGAAGTGAACAAAAAGAACATCACGTTAGGTCAAGGTCAAGGTAGGTTTTCAGAAAGTCTTTCCGGTTCAGCCTTTCTTGTGATCTGTAAAGTGGCAGGCAAATAGCTAGCTAAGAAAAGATAACGAGACATCACCAATCATTTTCGTCTCTATTTCTTTATAAACTTCTTTCAAATTTCCAACCCATAGATTTTTTTTCAAATTTCAAATTGAAAATTGAAGAGATACTACCTCAGGGATCGGGAAACTTTTTGTCTGAGCGAGCCATAAACACCACATATTTTGAAAAATAATTCTGTGAGAGCCATACGTTATACTTAACACTAAAAATTCAACTAAATATGTGCATTTTATGTAATTTCAAAACTAAAAGTATAATAATGATGTCTTTGAATTCTTTTTGATAACATTGTTATGCTGTTTTTAAATCCTTTATATTAACTCGTGGTGTCTGGTTGTTTGTTTGAACCCTTGATTGCTTGTCGGTCGCCAAAACTTTGGATACATTTTAACCAACTTCCTCGTAAGCTAGCGAGATGAAATTTTGCAGGCAGTTTTGTACCGATGATAAAAACAATGTATCAAAATTTCAGATCGATCGCATGTACCGTAATTAAATTATTGATTTTTTAGATTATTTTATTTATTTCTATGTATCATGTTATTTTTTGAGATAGAGCGTCGTGGTGCGTAAAATATTACTTTTGAACGTTCTGCTTTTAATCAATATTTTAAGAGCTGTACTTGGTAAATGGGTTTTAGAAATTAATTACACGATTCTTGAATGCTAAATACGCAAAAATAAAAATTGTTTATTTTCTCTTCAAAATTGGTTGGAATCGAAGATGTTTACGGATAAAGTTGTGTCAAGTCTATTGAACAACGGGAAGTGAGTGAAAATTCGTTTATGAAATAACCGCAATTTAACCAAAATAATTGGAGGGACTGATAAAAAGATATTTAATACAATCGATGAAAAAATTGTGCAGAATGGCTGTAGTTATAAATAACTTTCGTTTTCTTTAATGCTTTTTTACTTTATGAATTGTTAAAAATTTTCCTAGTGTTTTTTTTAAAATAATTACTAAATTACCCATTCCCAAATAAACTCAGTAGCAAAACAAAGGGGGGAAACTACTTTATAAAGTCTTTTGAAACCAACTATAATTTTACATAGCAAAGTGTTATATATATATATATATATATATATTAGGGCTGTGGAAATTAATAATTTATATATTAGCTAATCGTTAAAAATTTTAACAAATTAAAATCAATGGATCGATTAAAATTCGATTAAAATTGAAGAAAATATTTCTAATATTATTTTTCTCCAATTTATAAATAATTTATATTTTTTTACTTACATAATTTTCCCTCACATTATTGTTATTTATTTAGACGTGCATACGTAAAGAAAAAAAGGTTTTTCTTCCTGATTTCTTGCATAGCAGAACGAATTTGCCGTGTTCGGTCACAAAATTTGGGAGCCATGGGATTACCGCTACTTAATCGATTTCGCGAAATAATGAATCGCAACTTAACGGGATCTATTTATGCTTTATCTATATATATATATATAATTCACCTAAAGGAGTACGTGCAAGTAAGCATGATAATGACCCTCGATGGGGTCGACAATCACAGTTGGCAAGCGTAGTGGAATAAAAAGAAAGGAAAAAAGGGGGGGGGGCAACGATGCTGCTTGCGTTCATTTGCGTTGTTCCTTCACAGAATAACATATGATTCGTAGTGTAGTTGTTATCGCTTACACCTTGCACGCGGAAAATCTTGAGTTCCAGCCCCTGCGTGAACATTATATATTTTTTTAATTTTTAAAGATGTTTGTTTCTGCTTTTTTACCACGTTTTTATTAACTCGCTTTCGTTGGGCATTGTTTGTTTGTCCAAGATTTTTTCAAATCTGCCAACGTAAAATTGAACCTTTTCTGGTGGTCCTAGAGATCTGAAAATTTTACCACAGATAGATCTTGGATGACAATGCACTGTATCAAAATTCGATCAAATTTACCGTTATTAAATTATTGAACTTTTAAGTTTATCTATAGTCTATATAAAAGCATCTGTACCGTCGGCTTTTGTTGACATCCGTGAGTTCGCCCCGTGACCACATCACAATGTTTTTAAAACGTTGGGCGGGCGCTTGTGAGGTGTTTGGTAAAATAAATAGAGGTAAAAAAATATTTTTAAAAACCAGGTTGTTATAAGTGGACTAAAAAGAATAAAATAAATAGAAGTAAAAAAAAAGATTTTTAAAAACCACGATTTTAGAAGCGGACTAAAAAGAAGAAAATAATTTAAAACTGGTAAGTTCAAGTACTTTCATTTAATATGACTAAAAACGTGGGGCGGGTGTTTGGTATAACAATTAAAGATTTCTAATTTAGAAGGCAAAAGAGAGATCTATAAGTGAGAGTATGAGTTAGCTGCATATGTTAAACCTCATAAGCGCCCGTCCCACGTTTTTAGTCATATTAAATTGTTACGGCGCCCCCTTTTGTTTTTTGATTTTATAATAAACCATTATCAAATCCTCTTTTTACATTGTTCCCTTTTCCAAAATTAAAATAGCGAAAACAATGACGTCATTTTTTACAGCGTATCTTTAATTTGCACAACTTTTGATGCATTGGTGCAGTAATTTGGTTTTCCCTGCTTTCTAAAATTAGTAGCGTCAGGACTGACTGACAAACTACTTGCGTGACAATTGCAAATTATATTGTTTAATTAATAATATATAATATATCTTTAAAGTATCTTTTTATTTAGATTTGGAGGCAGAAGTTGAGGACCGAAACGAAATTAATGTTCTGTTTAATGCCTTTAAAATTAAATTTGAATGTTTATTTACAAAATTTGGTGGTAGATGTTGAATCGAAAATCTCATGCTCATAAAAGAAAAAAAAATTGTTGAAAAGTTGAAATATTATTTTAGGTTCATGAGGTTTTTTTTTATTGTATCTGTACACTCGCACAAAATGACTGCCAGTGCTGTTACCTCAGTTACGCAAGACCATTGGGTTGCCGCACTGGTTGAGACCAATCCTGTGACGAGTGCTAATAGTTAAATCGCCGTTTTTAAGGGTCACGCTGACTTTTAGCCTGTTTATTTAAAGATCCCGTCATGCCATCCACCGCGCCCGGAAGCGTGCAAACTTTACTTTATTCATATATTACAAATTCTTTACGACCTCTCAAAATAGCCGCTGGTATGCGAGGCGCCGCGCGGGGAAATGTTGTTCACTCCCTCCCTACCCAGCCTCAACCAACTCTAAACACAAATAAACCAACTTTTGTTAGTCAACCATCCCTGATGGGCGGTAGGGAGAGTTTCGTGGGCCAGTAACCTTTGAACCCAATTATTGTTCACATTCTGGTGTTAATTTAACATTTTTCCCTCAGCCCCGTGACGCACGCGACGCAGCTTGTTTACACACCACGCAATGTTTCAATTGACATTTTTAGGCTGCCGCACCGATGAGCTCCCTAGATTAACTACAGGTGAATGGCGCCCCTTTAAATTCATTTGGCAGAAACCCCTCCCCCACCACACACACACACTACGCCTCCCCCCCCCCAACTCCATTGGGGACAAAATCTGGGCATTTTAACGCGGACAAAAAGTGAACACCAAAAAATTCTGAGTTGCTTGTATTTACTTTAAAAACTTAATGAAGAGTTGATTGAGTACAATACAATACCACTCTACAGGTCATCTTTATAGGCGCGTGAAAGGGATATGTCGGATATGTGCACCACTCCCCCCCCCCTTTTTTTTTAAAACCTACTTGTGAGAAATAAAAACAAACCGCGATCAAGTGTGTCATGTTATCGATTCATAGCCTTTATTTCAACAAGTCACCTATGTGACAAAATCGACAAATTTGTTTGAAGCCTTGTCATTCTCCTTGCCACGCCTAGTCTTTCGTGAATGTAAATTTCATTATTTTATTACATATTTTCCTGGCAAATGCCCATTTCATTTGTATCTAGCAACAAAGCTATTTTGTTTGTTTGTTGTTTTTTTCACACGCCCATCTTATTTTTCCTCATAGACACTGCATTTTTGTCTGGCTCTGATTCTTGGTATTTATTGTTTCTAGCACGTCCAATGGTCAATATTACGACATTGTGACATCTGGTATATCTGGGCTGTGGTCAATGTCACGTCTTTGTAACATCTGGTACAGCTGGACAGAGGTCAATGTCACGTCGTTGTGACATCTGTTACATCTGGACAGTGGTCAATGTCACGTCGTTGTGACATCTGGTAAATCTGGACAGTGGTCAATGTCACGTCTTTGTAACATCTGGTATATCAGGACAGTGGTCAATGTCACGTTGTTGTGACATCTGGTATATCTGGACAGTGATCAATGTCACAACATCGCCTAGTATAACTACGGCCTCTGTGAGACAGAGAACAATAGGAAACTGTCTGACAGCAGATAATACGTAAGTTCCGGTAAATATCTTTTTCTTAAAGTCATCTTGAAATTTTGGACAGGAAATGTTTTAAATCCAACTGGAATCGTATTTACAGAAGCATAATGAATTCCTGATTTAGTTTTGTATGTATTTTGGTTTGTCAAAGGAAATAATAGCAAATGTCAACACATAAAAAAGCGTTTAAATTTATCACTAAAAAATAATCATTAATTTTATGTTGGAATTGACATACAACACTGATAAATAAGTAATTGCTATACTTACCAATAATTTTACAATTTCTTTTATGGTAACATAGAGTAGAACTCATAAATAATAATCTTTATTTTAAATACGTCTGCACTTGGTATTTTATTTAACAAAGAGAAGAAAAAACTTAATTTATACACTTCTAAAATATAATCTATTTTTAAAGAATAATTATTTAATTTCATTTTTGACTTTTTTTAAAAGTAAAATGGTTTATACATTTGCTAAAAATTCTCACAGAAATTGCTCAACTTATCCCTTTTTCAGCGGATTTTAGAATTGCCCAATCTGTATCAGGTTTTAGGCTAGCTTAACAAAACCAAAGTAGGTGGGGAGCATCATGTCGATTGTACAAAACATGCAACGAAACAAAGATCGTGTCGGCAAGACGCCTTCGTCAACTCACATGATCGAAGTTACCCCTTTTGCTTCCCTTGAATAAAATAATATGATTTGCAATTATTGCTTGCTCACCATTGTTTATAATATGCTATTGATCAAAGCCATCCGACTGTTGCAACGCCTGAAATTCAAATGCATATTGATTCCGTAATTGTCCTTTGGTTAACATGCGACACGCGTCATGAAATACACGTCATAAAAATAGCATAGCCATACATGTCATAAAACACAGCTATAAGAAACACTTCATAAAACACGGCTATTTGTCACACATTATAAAAATAGCAATAATCTATCTATCTATATATATAATTCTCTTCGTGGTCGGACCCTGCGAGGCAACAAGAAGCTGCATGTGCAACAGAAACTAATTTTAGAAAGCAGCGCACCAAATTACTGCACCAATGCATCAAAAGGTGTGCAAATGAAATATGCGCTGTAAAAAAAATTATATGACATCATTGTTTTCGCTGATATTTTAATTTTGGAAAAAGGGAACTATGTACAAAGAGGATTTGATGATGGTTAATTATAACATCAAAAAACAAAGGGTGCGCCATAGGCGCCCTACAACCCCTATTATAAAATACTTTGTGTGCATTTCAGAAAGTTTAATATTTCGTATTGATTAAACAAGGACAAGTTAGTTGGGCTTTTGAAAAGGTCGGCGCCGTAGGCACCCTAAAAAGTGCTTTAAGGGGGTAAAAGAACTCTCCATGAGCAAGTCTGCGGCGTATGCTACGCCGCGGGGCGTCTAGTATATATAATTCTCTTCGTGGTCGGACCCTGCGAGGCAACAAGAAGCTGCATGTGCAATAGATGCTAATTTTAGAAAGCAGCGCACCAAATTACTGAACCAATGCATCAAAAGGTGTGCAAATTAAATATGTGCTGTTAAAAAATATTTATATGACGTCATTGTTTTCGCTGATATTTTAATTTTGGAAAAGGGAACCCCTATTATAAAATACTTTGTGTGCATTTCATAAAGTTTAATATTTCGTATTGATCAAACAAGGACAAGTTAGTTGGGCTTTTGAAAAAGGTCGGCGCCGTAGGCACTCTAAAAAGTGCATTGAAGGGGTAAAAGAACTCTCCATGAGCAAGTCTGCGGCGCATGCTACGCCGCGGGGCGTCTAGTATAAAATACTGGAGTTGAACATACGTCAAAAACATTATGAGTTGCCGTCATAATACACCATTAAACATACGTCATCAAACGCTATGTAACAACTTGTTAGGGCAACACGCTATAAAAACACGTTTATTTCATTTGAAATTAATGAAAAAGTATTGTGTCACACAATTTTTACCTTCCCGAACGCAATTCATTATTCAATTACCCATTTCATGAATTGTCTCAGGAGCTTCTCTAAAATATTGACGCGATACCAGCCAAAGACACAAGATTCATCTTCAAACATGATGTGTTATTTTGGACGCGACTGAGGCGAGAGCTTAATTCCGATACCAATAACTGGCCCAATGACATCCGACGATACCAATAATCGATCCGATGACACCTGACGATTAATTTATGGGGAAACATGACGCTATCATTGTCATACTGTCTCAGTGTAGTGTGCAACTTCTGTGCAAATAAGAGCAACATTTAGCAACTGCGTGCAGTTTTCACTTGATGTTACTTTTGAAAAATGAAAACTTCGTGCAGGGATGAAGTAGACTCTCCACAAAACTTAATTTAATTCCCTAGAATTGAAAGCTTAAGATTGTTTGAAGTGTCGCCTAAAAGTGTTGCAAATAATTAAGTTTGAATTATGTATTTTAAAAAACAAATATTGTGATGAAAGTCAGAAGTAAAATGTTTGTGTTAAAAAAAAATTCCATTGCTTCAAACTTGAATCAAATGTAAGGTTTTGTAGCGGTCATAAAAAAATACATAACTTAGACTCCTACCCCGTCCCAATTTCGTTCCCCACCATCAAATTCTGTATATATAGAGACTTAATACTTAATATGTATACAAATAATGGTGGTCATAAATAATATAATATATAAATGTACATGAACAATTTACAAATATTTACGTCAACACGAAAACATTTTACCGATGCATGTGGCGGCCAAGTGATCATGGACGCTGTCCTGTCTTGACTCGACTTGACATCCTCTAGACCCTAAGAGTTGTTTGACTCACGACAAATCAAGAAACAATCCGAGACAGACAAAGTATGTTGTCTACGTCAGACTAAATCACCCGCCACGTGGGGCGCTTGGACAGTCTACAAGACACGGGGAGACACGTCGGGCCGGGATTCTGTTTCTATCGTCTGCTGGTGGACTGGCGATTGATTTCTGCCACCTCTACAACCGACATACGGTTCAAGGCTCGCGTGCGGCTTCTGCGATAGAAACCTCCATAAACATTCGCACGACGAGATACGCATTACATGAAGGTCGTTGTTGAAACGAAACCAATTTTCAGTGATTTCAATTTTTCAGAATCATCCAGTAGTACTCCACAAATCCAGATTTTTTTACAAAAACAAATATAATTATCACATATATCCACAATCGCACCAATTATCAATAATGATCTCAAATTTAAAGTATAACTTTGTTCCAAAAAGATCCCAAAGGTGCAAAATTTTCTGAGGAACTTATCGATATGTTTAATGCAGTTATTAGATGTATCAGAATACAATTACCACGATAACTTTCAAGTGTTTTATTCCTCTTTAAAATGAACCTTGGACCAACTACATACTCCTTGAAACTTTCTCCGAATTTCGATCTCATGTCACACTAGCAGCTAGTGACTAGCTGAGCGACAACGTAGGGGTATCAAAGAAAATCTGACACGGCATTTCAACGAAATGTTCTATCTCTGAAATAAGAAATGGATCAAATCTCAAGCTTTATTGAGAGCTGTTTAGAACATCAACCTCAAGTAGACGAAATTTTGCCTTCACCCAACCACCCACCCCCACCCCCCACACACACAAATTTCCTTCTAATCTGAGATAGGGGAAATAAATCCCCACCCCAACCTTAAACTCACACACACATAAACATACAAACACACACACATAAAAATGGTAGGGGGAAATGGGTTGAAATTCTTGAAGTAAAAAAAAAGTGAAGTGGGAAAGATAAATTTAAAAAAAATATTTTTATTAGCGTAATGGGATATACAGGGAGTAGAACTCCCCCGTCACCCACACCCCCCCACACACACACACATCACATCACATCACATCACATCAAATGACATCACATCACAATTACAGGGTAGTGACAGCTAAGACACGCCTTCCTTAGATTTTTTTAAAGCAATATCAAAGGTTGTTGTTTTTAAATTGTTGTTTTTTTCATTTGATTATTTTGCCAGAGTAGTTAACTGTTTCGTTTAGCCACACAATAGTGATACCAAGAGTAAAATCAATAGTGCTGCCAAGAGTAAATACAGTAGTGATACCAAGAGTAAATACAGTAGTGATGCCAAGAGTAAATACAACAGTGCTGCCAAGAGTAAATACAGTACTTATACCAAGAGTAAATACAGTAGTGATACCAAGAGTAAATACAGTACTGATACCAAGAGTAAATACAGTAGTGATAACAAGAGTAAATACAGTAGTGATACCAAGAGTAAATACAGTAGTGATGCCAAGAGTAAATACAACAGTGCTGCCAAGAGTAAATACAGTACTGATACCAAGAGTAAATACAGTAGTGATACCAAGAGTAAATACAATAGTAATGCCAAGAGTAAATACAACAGTGCTGCCAAGAGTAAATAAAGTAGTGATACCAAGAGTAAATACAGTAGTGATACCAAGAGTAAATACAGTAGTGATACCAAGAGTAAATACAGTAGTGATGCCAAGAGTAAATACAACAGTGCTGCCAAGAGTAAATACAATAGTGCTGCCAAGAGTAAATACAGTAGTGATACCAAGAGTAAATACAGTAGTGATGCCAAGAGTAAATACAACAGTGCTGCCAAGAGTAAATACAACAGTGCTGCCAAGAGTAAATACAATAGTAATGCCAAGAGTAAATACAGTAGTGATACCAAGAGTAAATACAATAGTAATGCCAAGAGTAAATACAGTAGTGATACCAAGAGTAAATACAATAGTAATGCCAAGAGTAAATACAACAGTGCTGCCAAGAGTAAATACAATAGTGCTGCCAAGAGTAAATACAATAGTGCTGCCAAGAGTAAATACAGTACGGATACCAAGAGTAAATACAACAGTGCTGCCAAGAGTAAATACAATAGTGCTGCCAAGAGTAAATACAATAGTGCTGCCAAGAGTAAATACAATAGTGCTGCCAAGAGTAAATACAGTAGTGATACCAAGAGTAAATACAATAGTGATGCCAAGAGTAAATACAGTAGTGATACCAAGAGTAAATACAGTAGTGATGCCAAGAGTAAATACAATAGTGATGCCAAGAGTAAATACAGTTCTGATACCAAGAGTAAATACAATAGTGATGCCAAGAGTAAATACAGTACTGATACCAAGAGTAAATACAATAGTGATGCCAAGAGTAAATACAATAGTGATGCCAAGAGTAAATACAATAGTGATGCCAAGAGTAAATGGGAAGGCGTTGAACCATTCCAGTCTCCCATTTTATAAAAATCAGTTTTCATACCATCATAATCCTAGAGAGCTCTCTCCCGGGCCTTCCCTTCCGCGCCACTTTCAGATGACAAAGAGATGATACCTTATCCTATATCAAGCGTATATTACCTTAAAGTTCATTGGTTGCTTGGACATGTGTGTGTGTCGGCGTGTCTGTGTCTGTCGTAACAGATGATCCCTCCTTACAGTCTAGGTCAGACTATCGAACCAATCATTGCCCGGTCATTATCTCAGCAAATGTTTAAACGCGTCCACGCCAACGGCAGTGACGTTGTTGCCAGGGCAGACACCACATGGTTTTGTACTTCAATTAGCGTCAATCAGAGGTACTCGCGTTTAATCTCGGGGTGAATGTTGGCCTAACGAGATTCTCATTAGATCTTTAGCTTTAGTGACGCCATGCAGGACGAAATATATATTTTTAACCGTTGACCTACTTTGCTTCTATACCACCATATTCGGACACATTGGAACGAGCACTTCAATCTCGGGTTGCCCACAATGGAGCATATTGTTTAGTTTAGCAATGAAAAGTGATAGTCGCCCAATAAGTCATGAAAGCAATTCTCTGGAGATGGCTCAGTTTAATTTTGCATAGAATATTGCCGCCAAGTGGACTAACAACGACAGCTTTTAAGAGGGGCGGAAGTTTGAAAACAAAACCAAGGAAATTGCCAAGATTCCAGGGACAGAACGACCTGTGAAGAGGACGGAAAGACCCATGGATGAGAGATTGGTTCCTGCAGATAGCCCCCACCATGCAGTCCATAGACAGAAGTATTGTATCTTGGTCAGTGCCTCAAGGTCAAGTCGACGCCAATGGAATCAATCAATTTTACATATCTATTTTAAAGAAGTCACGTTGATCAATAATTACATAATCCATTTAGCTAGTATATTATTATGTGATCAATTAACATGTTTGTTGGTTTGTATAAAAATGCCTGATCGTCTAACTATCATTGTCCCATTTTTGAAAGTCATGATTAAAAGAAAGCGATAGTTATTTTATTTCTAATACTATTTTACATTGTCTTTTTTTATTTATTCATTTTATGTATTTATTTTATTTTTATTTATTTATTTATTTATTTGGGGGTGGGGGCGTATCATCTGGACTCTATCTTTTTTAATTACGTACGATAAAGAGAACATGTTTGACCCAATAAGGGTTTATCATTTCTAAAACCGAAAACGTCATAATTCATTATGTAATGTTACTTTTTTAGACAAAATTTTTAAGTAAAAATATTTTAAAGCATAAATACAGAAGAATCAGTTCGTTCTCAAAATTTTTATCATATTAAAATTACAAACCGGTTTGTTTCTTGTTCAAGTCCAATAAGCTCTCTTAAATTAACGAAGAATTATCAAATAGCTGATAAGATACTACCTTCTCAATATACCTTCATACTACATATTGAATCATAACTTTAATTTAAAATTGTCCACTTTAAAACCCCGGATATTTCTATTAATAGATTTCCGCCATTATATGACAAGTCCTTAGACATTATTAGTACCAGAATGTTTATCTCAGTTTTGATCAGAATAGTAATCTTGCCGACATGCCAATGCTATCCTTCGGTTTATGAATATATTCAGGGGCGGATTAAGACTGCACGGGGCCCCTGGCTGCAATTCAAATTGGGGCCCTATCCAGCCAGCGTCCCTTTAAATAAAATGATTGCTGACAGCTAATAATATAAGACTATAGCTGTAACTTGTAACTAAATCGTTCATTGGTTCCTTTCTCATAATTTTTCTGTACTACGGGATCGGATTCATCAAAAAACCGAACACAAAGAAATAACTGTTCGCCGGCATCGTAAAATTGAGTGTAAAAAGATAGTTTTAAAAAAAAATAAAGACACATTTTAAAAAAGTGATAACCTAACTGGGATTCGAACCCGACACCGCTTGCACTACAAGCCTGTAGGCTGCCACAAGACCACCAGTACTTGATGCGAAAGACACATTTAAAAGATATAAAAAGTATTTACTATCGGGTCCGAATAGCGATCAGATTAATACATAAGATTTTATTAATTTATTTAATTTATCATATTTTTAGGGATTCATGCAAAAATTTGTCCACCTTTATTATAAAATATACTAAATTTTGGGGCCCCAAATCATCAGGGGTCCCTGGCTTTAGCACCCCTCAGCCCCCCTCTTAATCCGCCATAGAATATATTACATATTTTATTATTTTATTTAATTATTGTTTATTTAATTAATTTATTTTTTGGCTTCTTTTTTTAAATATTTTTTTTTAAATAAAATATATTTCACTTAGCTCTATTATTAGAAACCAATCTTTGGTGTTGAAATACAATACACGTTTGTAGTTGTGACATCATATCCGGGGTAAGCAGCAGCGCGTTTTACTATATTGTTTTTCTTCTTTTCAGTGGAGTGCATTACCCTGAAATAAATTATATAAAAGTACAAGTCCATTAGATGAAACAATTGAGATCAGCAGCAAATCAATAAAACGATTTTTTAATGATGGCACCGACTTTCTTCAACATTCACTTAGATATTCAATGGAATTTGAGGACATAATATAAGTATGTTTATGGTTACTTTTTAAGTGAAATTAGAATTTGTTCATCCCATGGAACTCGTTGTGATTTATATGAGAAAGTGTTTACATGCATATTTCTTTTCAATAGCAAAGTATGAAACCTCGCACATTAATCCAACATGTCATCAGCCTACGAACAATGTCAAAATACAGAAACCTCAAAACGGCTGATGTCAGTAGAGAGGGGGTAGAGCCATAGGGCAGTAAAAGAGGGCGCTACTGGCATCGTAGTCTCCCACCCACTCCCCCGGGTCTAAGGGCATGGCAGAACAATGGAGGGAAAAAAGTCACTCACTTTGAATAAATGAACTTTTTTTTTAATTTAGACCCAGCAAATATATTGTTTGTAGCTGTAAAATTTGAAGGTTTGTAAAATACAAAATATATATATATTATATATTTATTTTTTTAAATTTTTTGTTAAAAGCTAGATGAGCATGAAAATACAAGACAATATGTATTTTACGAAGAGCGTTAATCATTCTAAATAAAATCAATAAGTTATTGATTAAATAGTAAACAATGTTTTTGACAAAAACTATTCATGTTCAGAATACTGTTGTATGGTGTGGCCCTCAAACATTGTACATGATTTATACACAAATATCATAAAAGAATTTTTTATAAATTATATATTTTTTATGTAAGATTTTTGTTATGTTCTGCTAAAATTCAGGAATACACTCACTCACTCGTTTCTGTAGAGGTATTTAGAGGTAAAATTCTTGAATTCACAATTGTTAATGGATCAAGTTTATCAATATACAAATTCTCGTTGTCTGTATGTATGGTTGTAATGTAGGTGGCGCTGCGAATATATGTAATGCTGTTAGGTGGCGCTGCGATCGATTTTGTTTTATAATGCTGTACCAAAAATAACACTTTTCGAACGTTCCGCATAAAATTGTTCAATATGATAATAAATGAATCAAATAAAAATAAATAAAATAAATGAAAGTTCTGTATTACGTTATTTTTTAAATCTGATGTGTATTTATTTTGAAAACTTCCGTCATTAAAGGCGGGTGATACACTAGTAACTAAATAATCTGTTCCATGAAAAAGAAATAGAAGCTTAAAATATAGAGGATCTGTTCGAGGCAAAATAAAAACAAAATACACGTATATGCATTCCACCTGGTGTTAGGTGGATTTCGTTTCAGAGCAAACGGCATAAATCCATTGATAATGACACGTCGTATAAAAAATACATTTTTTAAAAACTTAAAGAGTTACTCAACACTTGCAATGAAAAGCAACCCTCAAGAATATTCTTTAGTTCCAGAACTATGCTGTCTACATGATGACATTCACACCAGTTGAATCTGCTATTCTACAATTTCTAAGACTTAAGCCACCTAACCCCCCCCCCACACACACACACACTCCATCTACATCCCCACCCACACATACTTGTTTTATAATATATTTCCCGTACCATCACAACATAATTGCTATATAATAAAAACTTTTTAGAACCCCTGATTTCATCTAGGTCATACGTCATACCCTACCCTATGAAACGTCCTCCCATCCAAATGAGGTGCATGATCACCGAGTTGAGAACCCTGTGTTACACCTTCTATTGAATTATACTTCAAGTGACAATCGAGTCCTCCTCCAACAGATTCCGTCACATACATTCTGTCAACTCATAAATAACCACAGCCTTGGAATACGACTATAATTATAAAAACCCCCTTTCATGAATTTGGTGCAATTTTATACAATTCTATGCAGTCGTGAATGCATGTGTTAATTTTTTGTGTCGATTGCGGTTGCAGAAGTGAAAGCGCTTGAAATTCCCTTTGTTTCCAAAGGCAAGGAAATAAAACAAATTCATAAAGCAAAATATAAAGAAATAAACATTTGAATCACCATAAAATATCGGAGTTTAAATAGTTAACAGATTTTATTGAATTCATACTGAAATGTGTCCTATTGAAATTAACACATAGATTTTTTTAAAAACCATCTGCACAGAATGTCCTATCATAGGTCTGATAAATATAGATGCAATATCTATATATAAATCATTTCTTAACTTGTTTTTTGTACAGTTTGAGACATTTTCTGAAATAACGTTCGTAAATTAAGTATATTGAAAAGTATATATGGGAAGTTTGAATGCCGAAGACATTAAAAAGATTTGTCATGGTGGAAAAGGAATTGCATCTCATTAAGTTTATGCTACAATTTGATGTATGGCCACAACAATATTTTTTAAGCAACATACCAAATTCTGTTAACATTGCTCGTCCTTGACCTAGTGCCAACACCGAGTACGCCATTTTTACCATTCTTTCACTCTCAGCAGACGACATTTGGCTAGACAAAAGAAATGAGCAAATTCTTACTCCAACTGATACCGTTTAAGAATTCGGATGGTCCATTATTTGTGACTCCAGTGGCGGGAGACATGTCGTCTGCCCGTCTGTTGTTGTTCGTCATCACGTAAGTGAAATGGGCGGTCCTGGAGCGCGTGCAAGCCGAAAGGTTGCATTATTTGACAATTTAAACCAAAAGTAAAGATTTCAATGACCGCGTGCATTTTGGTCAAATTTACACAACATTTTCGGTGTTTCGTGAATTTTTGCCCCCGAACGTAATTTTTTTTTAAACCGATGTGCGTGAAATGCCACAAGTCACAAATTAGTGCCCCAATTATTATTCATGCACGCACCAAAAACCCAAACCATAACGCCCCCACCCCGAATGCCCCCACCCCAATTATTGTTTTAAAACATCGTTTTCAGGCATGGTTCATGTGGAGTGGTGGGGGGGCGCCTATAGGAATTATGGAGGACTGCTAAGTATCGCACTGAACAAATACCTATTACGACCTAGGGATGACTTTACCCGCCATGTTGAGGTGCGTGGACCTAGACGTGCGGTAATGCTATATAAGCCTGGATAATGCAGAGTTCTAAGCGTGCTCCTAAGTCCCTCCGCCAAGAAGGGATACAATTGTAGGAGTCAAACTGTTGGACTTACATCATGTGGAATTTAAGTAAGTCAATTGTTGTTGTATTGTTGTTGATTTAAACAAAAATAAACATACATACGATGTTTCTTTAATGTTATTACACTTGCAAATTAAACATATAATACTAGACAATCAAAGTACATTTTTGGACTAATATAAAAATATGGGGGGAAAAGATGTTCCAATTATAAAATTAGCATAAAAATAGAGCTCCAAATTAAAATAGTAGGAAATTTTCATTAACTAAACTAGTGAGTAATGCAAAAGATTTTTGAAATTTTGCATTGTATAATAATTTTTAATAATAAAAATAATTAATTAAAGCAATAATGAATTTTTTTTCAAAATAGAAATCTCCACTTTTATATCAGGGAGATATACATTTTATATCACTTTTATATGTATTTTTATAGACATCCTCGTTGGCTTGCAGTGCAATCAGTGCAAGAACAATGTCAGTGAAACTCTGCCGGTGTAGAGCTTTCGAAGACTAATGCTAGTAAAATATTGTCAGTGTAGCTTTGGTCACTTTAACATTCTATCAATGATTTCAATATAATGTCGCCAAGATATTCAATTACACTTTGTTTTACAAAACTTTAGTGGCATTATAATGCATATAATGTTGACAATCGCCAATAATATAATTTTTGTTATAACTTTTGAGGGTTAAAAAGCTTTTAAATGTGCGAATTTCTGAATACAAAAGAGTTTATCTTCGAAATAAACGCGCTTTTAATTTAACATGTCGTAAATTATAACAACACAGTTTATTAAGAGCTGTTGTTTTCTTCTTCAATGAAGTCCGAAATGACGACGTCTTTCAAAATAGCGACGACTCTATCCATTCGGAGAAACGGTAAAAGCAGCGCATTGGGCAGAGTGCTGCACCTACGCTGACCTCTGCCCTATGACCTTTTGTCAACAGCGATCAAAAAGAACCAAGTGTAACGAAGGAACCCGGCCTTCCTGTCTCAACACTGTCCGACGTGTTACCTTCACACCACGAATGACCAGCCTCGCTGATAGAAAGGCGACCAAAAGCTCCATTTTAACCCCGCACGTACCAAAGGATTCGGTCGTAGGTTAAAAGGTCAAATCTTGAAGCTAAGCGTGAGAAAATAAATTCGCTTATTTTATCATTTAAAAAATAATAATGAACTAAAAATCGACTGAAATAAAGTACACTATTTCTTCTAATGTAAAATAAATCTTTTAAACTAGAAACACGCCATGAAACAGTGTTCCTAAGCAGATAAATGGAGTCAGCCACCCCTCCCAATTACCCCTACTTTTGATCGGTAGTCTTCAGCGCCCTCGATTTCTAATCCACTGCCACATCATTCCCATCCTCTACCGCAGTGGTGGGCAAACTTTTCAGGCCGCATTAGAAAAGAAATGTTAAGTCAACGGGCCCCGCCTAAAAAGATTGTTGCAAAAAAATTAATAGTAATTATTAGGGCTGCGGCAATTAACGATTAATTTCTCGATTAATCGTTAAAAAATTTTAACGATTAAAAATTTGTAACGATTAATTGACCCACCACTTATAAATGTATTGGAAGTCAAAAAGTAAAATATTTTGGCCGATAAATATGAACTAATTTCCGGACGATTACACGAACATTTTTGTTTAAACTTTTCACTTAAGGGCCGTCCATAAAGTACGTCACGCTCCAGAGGGGGGAGGGGTGTAAGAAAGTGTGACAGTTTGTGACAGGGGGGAGGGGAACCGGCCATGTGTGACGGCACGCTGTTTTATATTAAATTTTGATTATTTTGTTAATAAAAAACAAAAATTTTGGTCGAAAGTGTGACGTAATTTAGGGGGGGGGGTGTCCGAGATGTGTGACAATTTGAGACAGGGGGAGGGGGGAGTTAAAAATGGTCAAAAATAGCGTGACGTACTTTATGGACGGCCCCTTAGGTGATTGTTCAAAATATTGATAAAGGTTGTTTCCATTGAGAAAAATCGTTTGCCTACCATGCAATGTTCCCTCTAAGTCTAAGCTCGTTGTTTCGTGTGCAAAGTTTAAAAAAAACTCGTGTGCAAAGTTCCACAACGTCCATTTTTTGTGCAAAATTTTACAAAATTTTCTGCGCGGTGATTCTAAACTCCTGCGTGGCGTCAGTAAAATATCTGCGCAGCGGCGCTGCTTAAAGGGAACATTGCTACCACGGTTCTAACACTTCGCTTACATATTACCTGCAAACCAAACATCCACTACAGTACTAGAAACTTCAGTTGAGACAATCTAAAGCAGTGGTTCAGATGCCCAAAAAAGTTCATGCACCCCCTCGTGAAACTTGCAGAAAATGCATAATAAACTATGTTTTTTTAGGAACACAACAGTTTTGACAATTGGTAACAAGGAATTTAGTGCGAGATCTGTTGCTACTTATGTTCAATCAAAGATTTAAATCTGGGGAATTTTTGGGACAAAGCAACTATCCTGTCATCCTATGCGTTCAACGTATTCCTTTNTCCTTGGTTTTAATCGTCAAATGTGTGAAAAATCCAGCTTCACAGAGATAGGTTGTGGCAAATGGAAGGAGAGTCAGTACTGCCCTCTTGGCTAGTTGTGGGTAGAATCTAGCTGGGCGCACCAAAATTCAATCAAGGTATTGCAATTGAAGGCACTCCTCAGTACTTCTCTGGTTCTCAAATCAATCAGGTCATCTTTAGCAAGGTCACTATCATCAATGTTGTCCAAGTCACAGAGAAAAGGATTGCGAATCCAAAGGTTTTTCCTAGCAATTTCTTGACAGAAATACCCATCAAAGGGCCTTTGCAATGTTGAAGGGTGCTCTGAAATTTCCCCTTTGATATTGTCAGGCAGTAATCTCTCAGTGCTTCCTTCTGCACCAGATATTACATCTTCATAAAAGAGTGGAAATGTGGCCAAGTTGGACTTTTCTAGTCGTCTTTGGAATAGTGGCAATTAGTTAAGGAAGGCTTGCAATCTCTCAGTAGCATCCATTACAGTCACAGCAGATCCTTGGAGAGATGTGTTCAACTCATTCAAGATGGTGAAGATGTCAGTCAGGTATGCCAAGTAATGAATGAAATTTGGACAGTCAAACTTGTCAGCAAGGTCATTCTCTTTTTCTCGCATGAAAATGGCAAGATCCACTCTCAGTTCTACTAACCGAGAAAGTATCCGTCCCCTGGACAACCAGCGCACCTCAGTCTGGTAGAGCAGAACTTCACGCTCAGATCCCACCTACTGAAAGAACAACTTGAAGTGGCGGTGGTTCAAGGCATGTGAGCGGATAAAATTTACAACTTGGACTGCAGTAGAAAGAACTGACTTCAAGGTTGGAGGTAGTGTTTTGCATGCCATGGCCTGACGATGAAGGATACAGTGTGTAGTGACAATATATGGAACTTCTTTCTTTACCAGTGCTGAAAATCCTGACTTTTTACTGAGCATGAAGGGAGCAACACCTGTGCAAATTAAAGAAATTCTTGAAGTCCAGTCAAACTGATTTTCATTGAAGAATGCCCTGACTAGCTGCAGCACATCAGCAGCTTTGGTAGTAGCTAGGAGTGGATTACAAAAGAGAAATTCCTCCTTCAGCAATCCACTGAACATATCTCACAAATAGGAGAATCTGACTACATTGTGCTACATCAGTGAATTCATCCAGCTGCATGCTAAATTTAAAAGGACTGCTTCTCATCTGGCACACGACTTGATCCAGAATGTCTGCAGCCATGTCACTAACCCTGGAATGAATAGTGTCTTTGCTTCCTCTGCTGGTGATCACACATCAGTTCCACCATCTCCAGAGCACAAGGCTTCACCAAAGTTTCTCCAATGGTGTGGGGCTTCTTGTTCTTTGCAATAAGATATGCAACCTTGAATGATGCCCCAGTGCAGGTTTCCATGATAAAGCAAATCCAAGCTTGGGCAAGGTACCTGAGGTCAAGAAACGAGCTCTCTTTTGCTTGAAGACCTCAACACTGTCCTTGGAATTGGAGCCTAACAGGCTTCATGTTGTCATTGCACAGGATTTTTCCACAGAGGAAGCACTGAGGCTTTTGTGTTCCACCTCTCTCTTTCTCTCTCTCTTTTTTTATTAACGATTTTGAAGGGGTGATGACGATGGGAAAGTCGTACCAGTCACAGGCAAATTTTTAACTGACGAAGTTGATGTTTTTAATGATCGGTATTGGATGCTCAACTCAAGATTTTAGTTTTCAATGACGAATAGTGGCTTACAATTAACGTTTTTAAGACTTTTGCAGCGTACCGAGAATTAAAAGAGAAGGGGGAAAATCCAAACGTTTACATCCGTTCAAAACAGTAAGAGGGTCACCGGAAGCCATATATCTGACGTATTTGATGACAAAATTAAATTATTTTTTAGAAAACTGTGACGTAAAACACGAAATTCCGAGGCACATGTAGAGCGAACCGTTCATTTTTCGATAAAAAAAATTCCGTGAATTTTCGACAAGCGCAGAACGATGCGCGAACGAGTATCAAAAGGTTGTATATGGGCGCCCTTTGACGCGGCATGCCTTTCTTATGGGTTACATTTTCAGATTATCAGTTTTTCTTATTTTTTTTCCTTCTTCTTTTTTTTTGTCTTCCTCTTTTTATTTTTTTCCCATCTGAATCGTTCATGCTCCCCCTGGAACCTGCTCATGCACCCCTTGGGGGTGCATGCACCACTGGTTAGGAACCCCTGATCTAAAGCTATGTAAACGATTTTTAAGCTCGGCTTGTTATATTATCAATAAGACCCGCTCTAAACCAAATAATGTCAATACACTTGTCTGTTTGCGTTGTTGGTTAAAAGATGTCATGTAAAGAAGATATTCCAGTGTTATTTAGATTTTCGACAAGTACTTTAATAAATGATACTTATGACACCATACATTTCAATTTTTGGCTTTAATTGAAATTAACGATTAATTAGTCGTTAATTTTTCAAACGTTAACGATTAATTTTAAATTAATAGATAACAGCCCTAGTAATTATACAAATTCATTGCTAGTCAAGCTAACATCTTTAGACTGCTGTAACTTGTTTAACACTACCATAGATTTTGTTCAAACTAAACAGGAATCACGTACTTCAGCCACTGACAAAACGTGTTATTAAAAGTTGTTTCTGGTTAAGGCTGTGTTTAGCTTGTTATTCAATGATTACCCAATGTTTCACGAGAGGCGGCCTTGGCAGTGCTCGGAGGAGGCGAGTGTCACGGGTGGGTTTTATAAGTGTAAGTGTAGACTTTATATGGTACAGAAGTTCCTAAATCTACCGCCCCCCCCCCACTTACATCTCGGGCGTGGGGCTCCGTGCGATACTCCTGTACTCGCCATCACGGAAGAACGTTTCTGCTTTAATAAGATCATGTTCTACCCGAGGCACAAAACATTTTATTTTTAAGAGAGAGAGAGAGAGAGAGAGAGAGAGAGAGAGAGAGAGAGAGAGAGAGAGAAAGAGAGAGAGAGGGAGCGAGAGAGGGGGGACAGAGAGAGAGAGAGAGAGAGAGAGAGAGAGAGAGAGAGAGAGAGAGAGAGAGAGAGAGAGAGAGAGAGAGACATTGGGCCACCAATAAATAACCTATGAGACAAAGTCATACATCTTTTTGACATATATCTTTAGAAAACAAGTTGTACGACTCTCTCTCTCTTTCTCTCTTTGTCTATCTCTTTCTCTCTTTGTCTCTCTCTGTCTGTCTTTCTCTCTCAGTCTTTCTCTCCCAGTCTCTCTCTCTCTCTCTCTCTCTCTCTCTCTCTCTCTCTCTCTCTCTCTCTCTCTCTCTCTCTCTCTCTCTCAAAGTTTGAAAATTTTTTGTAAATATTTTGTTTTAAAAATGTTCTTTCATTGACCACTACACAAAAATATAATTCCTTCCATAAATACCCGAAATTGATAGAATTATGTTGTATAAAATTATTCTCTGTTTGTCCCCAGAAAGCACACGAATGCTGCAGTACTTCTTCGCGGCTGCACTTTTTGCAGCAGGCCATTCACACCCAGGACCAAGCAGACGTAAGTCTACCAGAACACTTAGTCTTCTCTTAATCAGGGGTCTTTTATATTTCTTTTAATCTTAGGGCTGGTTGGGCCGATTCAGAATATCTCAGTCTGTATGAAGTGTCGGGACTCAAGTTCGAAAGATTTGAACAAATTCAGAATATGGAAGTCGCTTTCGTTAAAGTTATAGCCCTCTTTGTCTAACGTGGTAATCAAAATTTGTTGCCGTATTTGTCCTACAGAATGGGACTGCGATAAAGCTTTCAAATAAAATCCAAGGTACACAAATGAATTGTGTGATTAAAACAATAAATGTAAAGCTTCATTTATGTGTTTGTCCATCAATAAAGCCTTATAATTTTTGTTCTAATCACACAATTCGTTTGTGTATCTTCTATTTTGAGCTATATTTGCCCATGCCACTAAGATATCATTTCGGTGGAAAGACAGATCTAGATCAGCCCATGGTTTGAGGTCTACTGCCCTAAATCACCACGCGAAGAAAGACTGCGCACAAGATGAGGTTGAGCACAAATTGTTACCAAATACTTTAAAATGAGTTTAGATTCAAGTTAATTATGTTTCCATCTATTAATGTTTCAAATACCCTCTGCATAGAATTTCTTTACGTTAAGCATTTTAAGAAATTTCAAATTATTTGTGCTTTTTAAATACGAGCATTTATTTTATTTGAAGTCAAGTTCTTTTAATTTCAAACACATAGACTGCCCTAAAGTCTTATAAAAAATATTACTTTAAATCTGAACAAATATATATAGAATCTGGAAAAAATTGATCAAAGAAACTACAGGAACTAACTTGTGTTCCATTTAAAAACAACATTTATCATTACTTCCTAATCTCTTTTTTAAAATATTTCCAAAACTAAATACAATGATAAGCTAAAGCAATGGATAAACTTATTATTTAAAATAAGGAAATTCGTTTCAATTTCAAAATAGGATTTGTGAACCCTCTATTCCATTCATCTATCCGCTACATCTATTTATATTTATTATCAAGTGGAAAAATTTAAAATCTTATTGTTAAAAAACCAAAGGAACTGTAACATTGCCATAATTAGTTCTAAAAGGAAAAATGTATAAAACTGGTTAGTTTAATTACATTTGTTAATGTTGATAATTATTCTCATGGATTTGTCATTGACAACGAAATGGCACCAAAGTAGACACTTGTAACTGACGGAAAGAAATAAAAAATAAAATAAAAATTATTTATAGGTTTATACATCCACACAAAAACATCAAATTACCCCCACACCTTTTTTCCATTTTTAACGTTTTGTTGTCCAGTTATTGATTACGACGAACCCTACTATATACCTACACCGAGATTTCAAGATTTGCAGTGCCACTAGGGAGCCCAATGGTTCCTAAAATATGCAAAACATCACCTTTACTTGTTGCGTCGCCCGTTATTATCAGGACCCTGACAGCGTAGAAATCCCCTTCTCACTGGAATCATATAACCCAGTGTTGTCCAACCGAAAATCGTTCACGGCACACTAAATTGGTAAAAAATTTGCGCAACACACCTAACAAAAAAACAAGAAATCAGTGTTTATTTAAAAGATGTTTCATAATTAATGAGATACTTGAGCGTTTTCTTTGGAGCAGATGAGCTCAAAACGCGGCTCATTGCTGGATAAGCAAACTCTCATTTCTCTGTCTATCATCTGCAGCAGTATGCGAGCAATTGCGCCTTTCCGCTGATGTCAGTACTTTCATCGATTTGCATTGCCCAGAGCTTTTGGATGTCGTCGGCTTCCGCAAAATGCTCTTTAATTTGATTGTCCAAATCTGTCGAAATGTCAGCAATCCGACGTCCCATCGTCTGGTGAGACAGTGGAATCTTATTTATTTTTTCAACATCGTCGGGTCCCAACTCCATAAATCTCAACTGCGATTCGTAGAGACGGCAATATGATTGTCTCAGCGTCCAAATGAGATTTCTTTTGTTTGACCAAAAGATTCGCAATTTTATAGCTTGCTAACTGAGCTTTGACAGGAATTGAAGAAAATCTCTTCATTATTTTTGACTGCTGCTCTAAGTTGGACCGAATGGATGCGAAATAACTTTTCGGCTTGTCTTGCAATCCTGGATGATTTGAGTTCAGATGCCGCTTCAGTTTACTGGGGTTCATGGACTCGTTGGTCAATGCCATGTTACAATTAAGACAAAACGGAAGAGAAGGGTCATTTGCACATTGAATGAAACCATACTCAAGATATTCCTCGTGATATTTCCGTTTCGTAACATTCTTCTTGGATTTCGCAGCTCTCTCTCCATTTTGATTCTCGCTGGAATCCTTCTGGCTTCTCTTAAAAAAATTATCCATAGCCGTCTGTAATTAAAAGTTTTTTAAAAAGCGAACAGCAGGAAAGGGTTTTTATTTACTTACAACAGATATTTATTCCCAATGGAGGAGAGAAATTGTGTAGCTTTCAAGAGATTCTCACAACCAGAACAATACAAACATGAAACGTTTTTATTCAATTCTTTTTCGGTTAAGGATATTTTTTTTCAATACTTGAAGGTTCGAAAAGCCATGCAATTTATGGTATTTTTAAATCCCTTATATTAACTTCGCGGCCGTCTCTGTCGTCATCTCATCATCTCTGTCTGTCTTGGGCTCGGCGGGCGGAAAAACAGAAGTCAAAAATGACCCACTTTCCATGATCCGATCGAACTGAAATTTGGCACACGGACCCGTCTGACCTAACAATGCATCGTATCAAAATTTCAGATCGATCGAACGTACCATAATTAAATTAATGCATTTTTAGTTTATCCTTATATGAGGTATGTTATTTGAAATTCACGGTTTGTTTTGTTTTTTTGCCACGTGAAATTTTGAGCTGACACATTGAGGCGACCCAACGAAGCGACGGGCGCTTTTGTTTACATTTTACGTGTCACTCTGAGCTCGGTCAAGCGAATCGGTGACCAGACTTTTCCCCTCTCCCCCCCCACCCACCCCCTCCCCCCACCCCCCTCCCCCACCCACCCCTCCCCCCCCCACCCACTAGGGTTATGATGCAAAGTTGAGTTAAGACAGATTCAGTTGTAAATGTTTGAAAATAATCAATACTGTTAGTTATGTCTCATATATAAGGGATTTATAGTCAAAAACTTTGTTTTTACGGGTTTGTCCGTCAAATCTTGTAACGTAAAATTAAACCACTTCTGATGGTCCTAGAGATCTCAAAATTTTACCACAGATAGATCTTGGATGACAATACATTGTATCAAAATTTCAGATCGATCGAATGTACCGTAATTAAATAAATGCATTTTTACGTTTATCTTTATATATAATCTGTATCCGTGCTATTCTTGACTTTCACGTGAATGTCACCGGAGTTCACAACCAGCCATGGATGACGACATTCCAGGTGTTAAACAGCTCAGTAATTCGAAACTAAATCTAAATTGACATGATAATACAAGAGGAACAACTGGTATTTGTGTAGCCTAGTTGGCCCAATTGTTAGCTTAATGGATTTTCGACCTGGAGGTACTGGGTTCAATTTTCAGTTGGGGAAACTGTTATTTTTTAAATACATAAATTTGTAATTAATAATCTATCTTTTTACCACTATCACATTTAAGTTATAGACAACGAAGTTTGACTAATTAAATTGAGTTGATTATGTCAAAAAATTGATTAAAAAATTGTGTTACTAAAAAGTAGAAAATAAAATATTTAAAAAATATTTTTTTAAAAGGACACGCTTTTATTTACATATAGAAAGTGCACTAAAAAGAAGAAAATAAAAATTTTCAATCCGTGAACCTATCGACTGCACATAAAAGCGTGGGGCCCTCATCACAACTCGCAATCATGTACAAAGCTGCGAAACATAAATACAAATTTATATGAATATTAATAAACATTTAAAGTTTCACAACTTTGATCATATACATGCTACTATCATATTAATTAGAAAAATTTATCTATATGCAAAAGAGTAGTTGCAATAAGAAATGAGTTGTGATGGGCGCCCCACGCTTTTATGTGCAGTCGATAGGTTCACGGATTGAAAATTTTTATTTTCTTCTTTTTAGTGCACTTTCTATATGTAAATAAAAGCGTGTCCTTTTAAAAAAAGATTTTTAAAATATTTTATTGAAATCTTTCGCAGCACACTAAAATTTTCTCGCGGCACACCGGTTGGACAACACTGAAATAACCAATAAAAAGCATGCATCTTTTCTTAACGGATCTCGTGCTTGGGAACAGTTATATACGAGATAACTCTAACATTGAAGTAAATTTGGGCGGGGGCGGGGTGTGGGGGGCATGGGCGTCACTAGGAATTTTTCCAGCAAAAAAAAGCCCACTTTTTTAAAATTTTAACTGGCAATGCCATACAGGTACAATTTTCAATTAAATTCAAGTTCAGTATAAAATAAAGGTTGAAAAAAGCCTTAGAAATTAATTAGACATACAAATTAGTGCTGTAATAGTTAAGATACAACATTTATTAATGCATTTAATTTAAAAAAATTTAAAATTCTCAAATGTAGGGGGGGGCAAATGCCCCCCTTGCCCCCCCTCCCCTACGCCCATGGGGGAGTGGGGTGTGGGCAGGGCCGTCTTAACGCATAGGCCCGTTGGGCATTTGCCCGGGGGCCCACGAGCATAGGGGCTCAATGGGAATATGTTTATTTATATATATTATGTATATTTAATTTTTTTTATTCCTGCGGGGGAGGGGCCCAACACTATTTCTTTTCCCGGGGGCCCAAAATGGTGTAAAGACGGCTCTGGGTGTGGGAATCGTCTCATTCCGTGCGTATAGTTTTGGAATTATTATTTCTGGAACACGGCTTACCTGCCCATTAGAAGAGTTTAATTTGTTAATAATGTTGGATTTGTTGTTGTTTTTTTCGATCGCTTTTTCCAAAACATGTCAACTTTGAAATAAGGACTCATTTCGGTTTCGCTCGAATCTCTGGTAAGGTTGTTAAATATTGGTTTCAATCGAAAGTCATTTAATTTTCCTTTCCTTTTTTTTAAATATTGTTTTTATTATATACTGTTGGCTATGCTTAGGTTTCGGAAAATTCAAATTAGACCGATTTCTTTACTCATATTTTGATGATTTTAAACTTTTAGGAATTCCACCCCCGACAACCGCCAACCAGACATATAATATTATTATTTCATTACGATTTGTCATTTTCAAGCAGATTTCTTGACATTAGCGTGTGTCATTTAACGTTATTAGTGTTATAGGAAGGCAATGGCCTTTAATACATTAGGAATTAATTTTGCAAAACTGTATACATGGCGAGATTTGATACATGAAAAAAATATGTATATAGACAGTATATCAAGAAGTATTACATTCACACTTTCTGTGCCTCATCATATTACATTCTTTTCCATATCCACACCAAAGGATCAATTACTTCAACCATGTTCTATCTTCATTCCATTTGTCTATCTTCTCTCAAGCCTATTAAATCTTCTCTCCATCCTGTCTTATCTTCTCGGAACTTTTCCCCATCATGTGATGCATGTCTTTAGCCATCCGGTGATTTTTCCCCCCTTATCATGAAATCTTGTAATCGCCCTGTGATATCGTCTCCTCACAACGTGACTCTTTCATTGGCAACAAAATCACATTTTCTTCATCCCCTCAAGTGATATCATCTTCTCCACAGAAAGTCCTTTGTGTAACAGCAATCCAACTAACGCTGAGATTTTCTTGATCGGAACCAAAACTTCGTGTAACGGTTTCTACACGTGTACCAGAGACGGAGAGATCTCGGCTCCCTGCACATTTTGCGGTGATGGCTTGTACTTCAATACGGTAAGTTGTGTTCGTTTGTTGAAACAAAAATGTACGTTCCGAGTTTACAGATATAAACTATTTTTATATGACTTTATTCGATCAAATAATAAAATATTCTTGTTCATGGGGTCAAACTTCTCACTTGCTGAAAGGTAGAGAAGAAATCACTTAATTTCTTGAAATTATGTAAGTTCATAAATTTATCTAAAATATTTGTTGATAGTTTGTTTAAATCGCGCGTTATTAGGTAATGGTGCAATAGTTTACATTACGTCACCTCGAGGGTGTGTGGGAAGTAGAGGGCGGGGTAGGTAGACACACGAGTTCTGCCTCAACACTCGGCTTATTAGCTATCTATTCAAGGAGCTTTGGATATTGTTTCATAAAGGATACTTGTTATATTAAATACAATAAACATAAAAAGTTGTTGATTTTTCATAAAGCTTATATTTCGGAATAGGTAAATAAAATTTCCAAAGTTCGGAACATTGCATCAATCGTTTTTCACCCCTGCAATAATCAAATCAACCAACAATTTAAAAGACTGAATTTTGCACTGCGATCGCACAAATCGAATTTTAACAATATCGACACCACTGGAGAATCCTGCTATCATGTTTTAAAGTCAACTAGATGCGCCCCGCGGCGTAGCATACGCCGCAGACTTCCTCATGGATAGTGCAAAATAGGGGGGAAAGAAGGGGCACAAACACACATTAAAAAATAAAAAATAAAATGTTTTTGCTGGGGCTTGAACCCAGGTCTTCCGCGTGTATGGCGGGCGTGATAACAAATGCACTACGAATCACATGTTATTTTGTGACGGAACAACGCAAGTGAACGCAAGATCCATTGTTGCCCCTCTCTCCGCCACCTGCGCTTGCCAAATCAGAAACTGATTGGTCGACCCCCAGCAAGCGTCATTCGTCATGCTTATTTGCACATGCTCGCTTTGGTGAATTATATCGATAGATTGGCTTCATATGGTAGTGGCGTGGTCTATTTTATAAAGTGTGTCTCTTGATAAAAGATACGGAAATCATCTCTTTACAATGTTTTGTAAGTTGTTTTTCACCCTCTCATTAACAGGAAGACGGCAAATGCGTCGACATGCAGGGGAAGGACCCGTCTGCCGTCTGCAATGGCCTACATTACGTGATGCCCAAGGACCAGGCGTTTACACAAACAACCTCAGAGTGCTGGCCCTTCCCTGACCAGCCCAACCCCCATGGCGGTAGTGGCATGAGTCGCAGAAGTGCCGATTGTGGCGGTGGAAGTGGAGGGAGCTGCGGTGGAGGTAGTGGTGGCGGTGGTGGTGGGTCCGGAAGGCAAGGAGGGTCTGGTGGTTGCGGGGGCAGCGGAGGAGGTTGCGGTGGCGGATCCGGAGGTGGATCCGGTGGGCGTGGTGGATCAGGCGGTTCAGGAGGTGGATCCGGTGGTCGCGGTGGATCGGGCTCCAACAGCAACCGCGGTGGCAGTCAGGGAGGAGACAGTGACCCGCTTTGCACCTCCAGCCCACTCTACGGTCAGACTGGCGAAGGTTTTCAAGTCGGCCACAGGGACCTGTGTAACGCTTTCTTCACCTGCAGTCCAGACAAGATCTTAGGGTCGTGTACATTCTGTCCGGAAACCATGTACTTCGATGAGGTCAGTTGTTCTATGTAGCGAAATATCTTAATCGTTGGTAATCCTTTGAAATATCGCTTTAGCATCGTACAGATACAGGCAAATGTATAACATAAAAACAGGGTATTAGTAGGCCTGACAGGACGTAACACATATACAGGCACCCAGGAAATCAATGCTATTAGTACATAATTATTTTCCTAAAACTATCATAGTAAGTCACTATTGTCAAATTATCATTCATATTTATTATTTTCTTTTGTGTCTCGCAGTCCTCGGGCGCATGCGCCTCAATGTCTGACGAAAGTGTCTGTGGAAATAAGGACTTTATCCAGCCTACCGAACAAGAAGATATTCGCACCTACCCAATGTGCAATCGCAATGGTGGATCTGGTGGAAACAGTAACAGGGGCGGTAACAGGGGTGGCAGTGGATCTGGTGGCTCCAACGGTGGATCAGGTGGCAGCAGAGGCGGAAGTGGTGGATCTGGTGGCGGCAGTGGTGGATCGGGTGGAGGCATGAGTGGAAGTGGTGGATATGGAAACGGTGGAGGAAGCGGTGGATCGGGTGGCAACAGGGGTGGAAGTGGTGGATCGGGCGGCAACAGGGGTGGAAGTGGTGGATCGGGCGGCGGCAGTGGTGGATCAGGTGGAGGCATGGGCGGAAGTGGTGGATATGGAAACGGTGGAGAAAGCGGTGGATCGGGTGGCAACAGAGGTGGATCGGGTGGAGGCATGGGCGGCAGTGGTGGATATGGAAACGGTGGAGGAAGCGGTGGATATGGAAACGGCGGAGGAAGCGGTGGTGGATGCGGCGGTGGCTCCGGGGGAAGCTGCGGGGGAGGTAACCAGGGAAACAGTGGGAACGGTGGAAACGACAGGAGTGGCGGGAATCAGGGAGGCGGGAACCAAGGAGGCGGGAACCAAGGAGGCGGCAACCAAGGAGGCGGCAACCAAGGCGGGAACAGGCCCAACAGTGGCGGCAACCAAGGCGGGAGCAGGCCCAACAGTGGCGGAAACCAAGGTGGGAACAGACCCGGTGGGGGTAGAAACCAGGGTGGAGGTGGAAACTCTGACCCCCGCTGTGCCAGCAGTCCATTCGCCGGACAGAACGAGGCCTTCTTCATCCCCCATCCCGAGTTCTGCAACGCTTTCTTCACGTGCGGCGAGACGGGCGTGGAGGGGACGTGTACATTCTGTCCAGTGGATATGATCTTCAGTGAGGTAAGAATTCGAATATAAGTCTGGTAGATTTACAGTTATATTCATATGATCTATGTTAATGCAACTCTTTAATGATAAGTTCGTATGTATATATCATATGATATGATATCTTCAACTTCAACCCATCCATTTCATCATCCGAGCAGAAAATGTCAACCACGGTGATTTGATCGTGTTAAAAATGGCGCATGGAGCAATGGAAACAATGAATATGTAAAAAACCACCATAAGTAAATGAAATTAGGAAACTGTCTTTATAATAATGAATAGTATCGAATTGTAGCCATATTTGTTGTTTGATAACATTTCTTAAATATTATCTTTAAAATTCGTTTTTGTAATGTTTCCTTTCAAATATTTATATTGTTAATTGAAAAAAAGGGAGGGGGGTTGAATCAAAAGCTTGCCATGAAGTTGTCGATTTCTAAAAGGTTCAAGAAGCAGCCCCACTACTTTGAAATTCTCAGGTAGAAACGCTATGAGAATATTGGACACTGCAAATTTTCCAAAATGGACTGAAATGTCATTTCTTCTAATCAGATTGACTTGCACTGAATTGGTTGTTTATCCAGTAATACTTTACAATCTCACCTTAATTATTGCTTTCAGTTTCTCTCTCTCTCTCTTCAATCGTTTCTCGTGCTATCGTTTTTTTTAATGTGCTAAGAGCTATTTTTATTTACGGATACCACCGCTCTTCTTTCCTAACTCAAATTAGGAGCAGTTTCATCCTTTGCCTCAAAAAGCCAACTAAATGTCTAGATTCTATAATATATTTTTTGTGTGCCAATATTTCGAAAATTACATCATTCGTAGGCCATCCAGGGATTGCTATAATTGTTTCCACGCCAGATGCTAACAGGAAAACTTAGTGATTCATTTAGAGCTACGGTGGAAAATTGTTCCAGGGTGAAGGCCGTATCAGTTATTCGTCGAGCGTCAAAATTCCGCACATAACAAAAACTAAGCGACAGTTGAAGCAACAGAATGTCCACGTTAACATAAATTTATTGGTGTTTTCGAACTTGTGGCAGACGTCTGGGGGCAGCACAGTGCCCCTTTAGCAAGCCGCATGTGTCCCACGGGCCGCAGTTTGCACTTTTTTTTAAATTAGAGAGTTTGACAACTATTTAACTGCTTTAAATATGTCTTTGTTTTCTCTTGTCCAGGACACCGGAAGGTGTGTACAATCCAGTGACGTCTACGGAAACTGTGGAGGGGGCAGAGAGTACATCGAACACGACGAGAAAGAGTTCATCCGAGAGGCTGGCTGCACCAGAGCCGGAGGCAGTCGCCCCAGTGGAAACAGTGGCGGGAACCGACCAGGCGGAAACAGTGGCGGGAACCGACCTGGCGGAAACAATGGTGGAAACAGTGGCGGAAACAATGGTGGAAACAGTGGCGGAAACCGACCCGGTGGAAGCAACGGTGGAAACGACAGGTCAGGCGGCGGTGGATGTGGAGGAGGTTCTTGTGGTGGTTCCGGTGGAGGGTGCAGCCAGAACAGCAACCCTTTCACAAACAGGAACCAGGGTTCAGGGTGTGGTGGAGGCGGTGGCTCTTGCGGGAGCACAAGCAGGTGCGGGGGATCCAACACGATGAACGGTTGAGTAAAAGTCTGAGATTCCGAGAGTATTTTGTATGCATCTAGTCACAATAAAAGAAGAATGATAGAGATTATGTACACCATAACAATGGATTTTATTTTTTATATTATATGTATGTGTGTTTTCGTTTTTTCAGCATGGCTGGTAGCAGTTAACAATTTCCTGACAACTGTAATTATTAGGAAAAAAATCTAACTGGTTGTTCTAGGGCAGGGGTGGGTAAACTTTTTAGGGCGAGGGCTGCATTAGTAAGAAATGAAACATCAATGGGGCTGCACCTAACCAACATTTAGCCTCGATTCAAGTACAAACATCCATCTTTTACATAAATTATTTTTTCGATGTTACCACAGGCTTCCGTGGGCCGCATGCGACCCGCGGGCCGTAGTTTGCCCACAACTGTTCTAGGGGACTTGATGCAGGGTTGCCATATTGGCCTTTTTAAGGCCAAATTCTCAAAAATTTGGTCTTTTTTAAGAAGGTTTGGCATCAAAAAATTTTTTTGGCTTTTTGGCCTTTTTCTTTAAAAAATATAAAAATGTATAAAATATATGTCAAAATAATCTTTATCACAAAAAAAAATAAAATTTCGCCAATAAGTCAATAACATTATTGATTATTTTCTTTTTGGAATAGCTTACGTGTATTTTAGACATTCAATTTCTTTTTTAAAGTTTAAGAAAGAGGCTATTAAGACAAAGCCAGATACAGAATGCAGCTCACACTTTTAGACGCTATGGTTAGAGTCAGGGCTGAGCTTTTGTTTACAAATAAATGCAGTAAGGACTTTGTCATGTCAAGAAGATTGCTTGATGACTTGACATCTAATAAAGTTTATAATAAAGAGGAAAAGGATGACCTGAAGCTTTTCTTTCAAATGTGTATATTAGTATCAAATTCTATTTATTTTGTGAGTATAACCATACATACGAAAATTGGCTTTACACATTTATTATCCTTTTCTCCTGGTTTTACCTTCATTTTAAATAGTTAACTTATTTTCAGCCGTTTTGAGCCATCCACAAATGACGTCACGCGATTTTGGCAGATTTTTCAATATATTTTCATCCCCCCCCCCACCCCACGTCCAACGTAATCAAGAGCTAGACCCTTTCCAATATGACGCCACAGTTCTTAAAAGCACCCTCCCCCTCGTCATACATCGCAAAAAATATGTGACTTCCTCCCGCCCCCTAGGTGCGTCGTGACGTCATTTTTGTTGACATTTTTCATATAACATAAGTTTGGCCTTTTTTGGCAGTCAGTTTGGCCTTTTACCCAAATTACAATCTGGCAACCCTGACTTGATGTGGGATTGATTGAGTAAGGCATGGGGTGTCATTGAGAGGCACAGTGACAGGATACTAATTGTTTTATGAGGGTGACATGAGATGAGGGGGTCAATGGTGTATTGTCAAGGTAAACATAGTGGACTGTGTCAAGGTAAACATAGTGGGGTGTGTCAAGGTAAACATAGTGGACTGTGTCAAGGTAAACATAGTGGGCTGTGTTTTAAGGTAAACATAGTGGGGTGTGTGAAGGTAAACATAGTGGGCTGTGTTTTAAGGTAAACATTGCGGACTGTCTCAAGGTAAACATAGCGGACTGTCTCAAGGTAAACATAGTGGGCTGTGTCAAGGTAAACATAGTGGACTGTGTCAAGGTAAACATAGTGGGCTGTGTTTTAAGGTAAACATAGTGGGCTGTGTTTTAAGTTAAACATAGCGGACTGTCTCAAGGTAAACATAGTGGGGTGTGCCAAGGTAAACATAGTGGGGTGTGTCAAGGTAAACATAGTGGGCTGTGTTTTAAGGTAAACATAGTGGGGTGTGTCAAGGTAAACATAGTGGGCTGTGTTTTAAGATAAACATAGTGGGGTGTGTGAAGGTAAACATAGTGGACTGTGTCAAGGTAAACATAGTGGACTGTGTCAAGGTAAACATAGTGGGATGTGTCAAGGTAAACATAGTGGACTGTGTCAAGGTAAACATAGTGGGCTGTGTTTTAAGGTAAACATAGTGGGGTGTGTGAAGGTAAACATAGTGGGCTGTGTTTTAAGGTAAACATTGCGGACTGTCTCAAGGTAAACATAGCGGACTGTCTCAAGGTAAACATAGTGGGCTGTGTCAAGGTAAACATAGTGGACTGTGTCAAGGTAAACATAGTGGGCTGTGTTTTAAGGTAAACATAGTGGGCTGTGTTTTAAGTTAAACATAGCGGACTGTCTCAAGGTAAACATAGTGGGGTGTGCCAAGGTAAACATAGTGGGGTGTGTCAAGGTAAACATAGTGGGCTGTGTTTTAAGGTAAACATAGTGGGGTGTGTCAAGGTAAACATAGTGGGCTGTGTTTTAAGATAAACATAGTGGGGTGTGTGAAGGTAAACATAGTGGACTGTGTCAAGGTAAACATAGTGGACTGTGTCAAGGTAAACATAGTGGGATGTGTCAAGGTAAACATAGTGGACTGTGTCAAGGTAAACATAGTGGGCTGTGTTTTAAGGTAAACATAGTGGGGTGTGTGAAGGTAAACATAGTGGGCTGTGTTTTAAGGTAAACATTGCGGACTGTCTCAAGGTAAACATAGCGGACTGTCTCAAGGTAAACATAGTGGGCTGTGTCAAGGTAAACATAGTGGACTGTGTCAAGGTAAACATAGTGGGCTGTGTTTTAAGGTAAACATAGTGGGCTGTGTTTTAAGTTAAACATAGCGGACTGTCTCAAGGTAAACATAGTGGGGTGTGCCAAGGTAAACATAGTGGGGTGTGTCAAGGTAAACATAGTGGGCTGTGTTTTAAGGTAAACATAGTGGGGTGTGTCAAGGTAAACATAGTGGGCTGTGTTTTAAGGTAAACATAGTGGGGTGTGTGAAGGTAAACATAGTGGACTGTGTCAAGGTAAACATAGTGGACTGTGTCAAGGTAAACATAGTGGGATGTGTCAAGGTAAACATAGTGGACTGTGTCAAGGTAAACATAGTGGGCTGTGTTTTAAGGTAAACATAGTGGGGTGTGTGAAGGTAAACATAGTGGGCTGTGTTTTAAGGTAAACATTGCGGACTGTCTCAAGGTAAACATAGCGGACTGTCTCAAGGTAAACATAGTGGGCTGTGTCAAGGTAAACATAGTGGACTGTGTCAAGGTAAACATAGTGGGCTGTGTTTTAAGGTAAACATAGTGGGCTGTGTTTTAAGTTAAACATAGCGGACTGTCTCAAGGTAAACATAGTGGGGTGTGCCAAGGTAAACATAGTGGGGTGTGTCAAGGTAAACATAGTGGGCTGTGTTTTAAGGTAAACATAGTGGGGTGTGTCAAGGTAAACATAGTGGGCTGTGTTTTAAGGTAAACATAGTGGGGTGTGTGAAGGTAAACATAGTGGACTGTGTCAAGGTAAACATAGTGGACTGTGTCAAGGTAAATATAGTGGACTGTGTCAAGTTAAACATAGTGGGCTGTGTCAAGGTAAACATAGTGGGGTGTGTCAAGGTAAACATAGTGGGCTGTGTCAAGGTAAATATAGTGGACTGTGTCAAGTTAAACATAGTGGGCTGTGTCAAGGTAAACATAGTGGGCTGTGTCAAGGTAAACATAGTGGGGTGTGTGAAGGTAAACATAGTGGGCTGTGTCAAGGTAAACATAGTGGACTGTGTCAAGGTAAATATAGTGGACTGTGTCAAGTTAAACATAGTGGGCTGTGTCAAGGTAAACATAGTGGACTGTGTCAAGGTAAACATAGTGGGTTGTGTTTTAAGGTAAACATAATGGACTGTGTCAAGGTACATATAGTGGACTTTGTCAAGTTAAACATAGTGGGCTGTGTCAAGGTAAACATAGTGGGACTGTGTCAAGGTAAACATAGTGGGTTGTGTTTTAAGGTAAACATAGTGGGCTGTGTTTTAAGGTAAACATAGTGGGCTGTGTTTTAAGTAAACATAGTGGGGTGTGTCAAGTTAAACATAGTGGGCTGTGTCAAGGTAAACATAGTGGACTGTGTCAAGGTTAACATAGTGGGCTGTGTTTTAAGGTAAACATAGTGGGCTGTGTTTTAAGGTAAGCATATTGGGCTGTGTTTTAAGGTTAACATAATGGACTGTGTCAAGGTAAATATAGTGGACTTTGTCAAGTTAAACATAGTGGGCTGTGTCAAGGTAAACATAGTGGGACTGTGTCAAGGTAAACATAGTGGGTTGTGTTTTAAGGTAAACATAGTGGGCTGTGTTTTAAGGTAAACATAGTGGGCTGTGTTTTAAGTAAACATAGTGGGCTGTGTCAAGGTAAACATAGTGGACTGTGTCAAGGTTAACATAGTGGGCTGTGTTTTAAGTTAAACATAGCGGACTGTCTCAAGGTAAACATAGTGGGGTGTGCCAAGGTAAACATAGTGGGGTGTGTCAAGGTAAACATAGTGGGCTGTGTTTTAAGGTAAACATAGTGGGGTGTGTCAAGGTAAACATAGTGGGCTGTGTTTTAAGGTAAACATAGTGGGGTGTGTGAAGGTAAACATAGTGGACTGTGTCAAGGTAAACATAGTGGACTGTGTCAAGGTAAATATAGTGGACTGTGTCAAGTTAAACATAGTGGGCTGTGTCAAGGTAAACATAGTGGGGTGTGTCAAGGTAAACATAGTGGGCTGTGTCAAGGTAAATATAGTGGACTGTGTCAAGTTAAACATAGTGGGCTGTGTCAAGGTAAACATAGTGGGCTGTGTCAAGGTAAACATAGTGGGGTGTGTGAAGGTAAACATAGTGGGCTGTGTCAAGGTAAACATAGTGGACTGTGTCAAGGTAAATATAGTGGACTGTGTCAAGTTAAACATAGTGGGCTGTGTCAAGGTAAACATAGTGGACTGTGTCAAGGTAAACATAGTGGGTTGTGTTTTAAGGTAAACATAATGGACTGTGTCAAGGTAAATATAGTGGACTTTGTCAAGTTAAACATAGTGGGCTGTGTCAAGGTAAACATAGTGGGACTGTGTCAAGGTAAACATAGTGGGTTGTGTTTTAAGGTAAACATAGTGGGCTGTGTTTTAAGGTAAACATAGTGGGCTGTGTTTTAAGTAAACATAGTGGGGTGTGTCAAGTTAAACATAGTGGGCTGTGTCAAGGTAAACATAGTGGACTGTGTCAAGGTTAACATAGTGGGCTGTGTTTTAAGGTAAACATAGTGGGCTGTGTTTTAAGGTAAGCATATTGGGCTGTGTTTTAAGGTTAACATAATGGACTGTGTCAAGGTAAATATAGTGGACTTTGTCAAGGTAAACATGGTGGGACTGTGTCAAGGTAAACATAGTGGGTTGTGTTTTAAGGTAAACATAGTGGGCTGTGTTTTAAGGTAAACATAGTGGGCTGTGTTTTAAGTAAACATAGTGGGCTGTGTCAAGGTAAACATAGTGGACTGTGTCAAGGTTAACATAGTGGGCTGTGTTTTAAGGTAAACATAGTGGGCTGTGTTTTAAGGTAAACATAGTGGGCTGTGTTTTAAGTAAACATAGTGGGGTGTGTGAAGGTAAACATAGTGGGCTGTGTCAAGGTAAACATAGTGGACTGTGTCAAGGTAAATATAGTGGACTGTGTCAAGTTAAACATAGTGGGCTGTGTCAAGGTAAACATAGTGGGGTGTGTGAAGGTAAACATAGTGGGATGTGTCAAGGTAAACATAATGGACTGTGTCAAGGTAAATATAGTGGACTTTGTCAAGTTAAACATAGTGGGCTGTGTCAAGGTAAACATAGTGGGACTGTGTCAAGGTAAACATAGTGGGTTGTGTTTTAAGGTAAACATAGTGGGCTGTGTTTTAATGTAAACATAGTGGGCTGTGTTTTAAGTAAACATAGTGGGGTGTGTCAAGTTAAACATAGTGGGCTGTGTCAAGGTAAACATAGTGGACTGTGTCAAGGTTAACATAGTGGGCTGTGTTTTAAGGTAAACATAGTGGGCTGTGTTTTAAGGTAAGCATATTGGGCTGTGTTTTAAGGTTAACATAGCGGACTGTCTCAAGGTAAACATAGTGGGGTGTGCCAAGGTAAACATAGTGGGTGTGTCAAGGTAAACATAGTGGGCTGTGTCAAGGTAAACATTGTGGGCTGTGTTTTAAGGTAAACATAGTGGGGTGTGTGAAGGTAAACATAGTGGGCTGTGTCAAGATAGACATAGTGGACTGTGTCAAGGTAAATATAGTGGACTGTTTCAAGGTAAACATAGTGGGATGTGTCAAGGTAAACATAATGGGATGTGTCAAGGTAAACATAGTGGGCTGTGTCAAGGTAAATATAGTGGACTGTGTCCAGTTAAACATAGTGGGCTGTGTCAAGGTAAACATAGTGGGGTGTGTGAAGGTAAACATAGTGGGCTGTGTCAAGGTAAACATAGTGGGCTGTGTTTTAAGGTAAACATAGTGGGCTGTGTTTTAAGGTAAACATAGTGGGCTGTGTTTTAAGTAAACATAGTGGGGTGTGTGAAGGTAAACATAGTGGGCTGCGTCAAGGTAAACATAGTGGACTGTGTCAAGGTGAATATAGTGGACTGTGTCAAGTTAAACATAGTGGGCTGTGTCAAGGTAAACATAGTGGGGTGTGTGAAGGTAAACATAGTGGGCTGTGTCAAGGTAAACATAGTGGACTGTGTTTTAAGGTAAACATAGTGGGCTGTGTTTTAAGTAAACATAGTGGGCTATGTTTTAAGTAAACATAGTGGGGTGTGTCAAGTTAAACATAGTGGGCTGTGTCAAGGTAAACATAGTGGACTGTGTCAAGGTTAACATAGTGGGCTGTGTTTTAAGGTAAACATAGTGGGCTGTGTTTTAAGGTAAACATAGTGGGCTGTGTTTTAAGGTAAACATAGCGGACTGTCTCAAGGTAAACATAGTGGGGTGTGCCAAGGTAAACATAGTGGGTGTGTCAAGGTAAACATAGTGGGCTGTGTCAAGGTAAACATAGTGGGCTGTGTTTTAAGGTAAACATATTGGGGTGTGTGAAGGTAAACATAGTGGGCTGTGTCAAGGTAGACATAGTGGACTGTGTCAAGGTAAATATAGTGGACTGTTTCAAGGTAAACATAGTGGGATGTGTCAAGGTAAACATAGTGGGATGTGTCAAGGTAAACATAGTGGGCTGTGTCAAGGTAAACATAGTGAGCTGTGTCAAGGTAAACATAGTGGGCTGTGTCAAGGTAAACATAGTGGGCTGTGTTTTAAGGTAAACATAGTGGGCTGTGTCAAGGTAAACTTAGTGGACTGTGTCAAGGTAAACATAGTGGGATGTGTCAAGGTAAACATAGTGGGCTGTGTTTTAAGGTAAACATAGTGGGCTGTGTTTTAAGGTAAACATAGCGGACTGTCTCAAGGTAAACATAGTGGGGTGTGCCAAGGTAAACATAGTGGGTGTGTCAAGGTAAACATAGTGGGCTGTGTCAAGGTAAACATAGTGGGCTGTGTTTTAAGGTAAACATAGTGGGGTGTGTGAAGGTAAACATAGTGGGCTGTGTCAAGGTAGACATAGTGGACTGTGTCAAGGTAAATATAGTGGACTGTTTCAAGGTAAACATAGTGGGATGTGTCAAGGTAAACATAGTGGGATGTGTCAAGGTAAACATAGTGGGCTGTGTCAAGGTAAACATAGTGAGCTGTGTCAAGGTAAACATAGTGGGCTGTGTCAAGGTAAACATAGTGGGCTGTGTTTTAAGGTAAACATAGTGGGCTGTGTCAAGGTAAACATAGTGGGATGTGTCAAGGTAAACATGATGGACTGTGTCAAGGTAAACATAGTGGACTGTGTCAAGGTAAACATAGTGGGATGTGTCAAGGTAAACATGATGGACTGTGTCAAGGTAAACATAGTGGACTGTGTCAAGGTAAACATAGTGGGCTGTGTTTTAAGGTAAACATAGTGGGCTGTGTTTTAAGGTAAACATAGTGGGCTGTGTCAAGGTAAACATGATGGACTGTGTCAAGGTAAACATAGTGGACTGTGTCAAGGTAAACATAGTGGGCTGTGTCAAGGTAAACATAGTGGGGTGTTGAGATAATTTGATGATTTGCTGAAATTATCGCAGGTAGTACAATAAAAATGTAAGAACTTAACAAAACGTAAACAAAATTAGGAGGAAAAACACTGAGATTCACTTATTAAGATTTGATCACTTTAATTGTGTTTTCATATTTTTTTTTACAATTAAACTTAGGATAAGTAAATATATCTAGCAAAACTATCACAAAGTCAACAGACACATCCATTGTAAATAAATTTTCAGTGCAAAAGACAGTAAAACATTTTTTGCTTTAAGTTTGGTTGAAACTCGATGACATGTTTTGTTTATTAGCTAAAAATCTTTTCTTTTTTTTTATTCAGCCTAAAACTGAAATTTAAAATAAAAAAATATTTTAATTTACTGATTTATGCTTTACCACAGGAAAAAAAAGAATGATAATTTTGTCCAGCTAAAGTAACTGGACATATACATTCATTCATGTAATATGCTGTAAAGCATGCCCTGAAAGAGTTTATTTTTAAAAATCTTCAAAGCATATTGACAGATTGTTAGTGTTTAAATACATGAACAAGATTTGTTTAATCATTCTTCATTGACATTTGTCAACCCCATAACATTCTTTTTTTAAAATACAACCTATAATACACACATTTGGCAAGTTAAAACTATTCAGTTTTAGAAATAAATACAATTTGACATTCTAAAAATTTGCTATAAAAAAACTCTGTAATGTTTAAACCTGAAACAAAACAAAAAATGGGAATTTCTAGGAATTAGGATAAGCACTGTAGGACATGAGCCAAAGTGGCAAAACTTGATGAACATTGAAGATGACATATTCCTGGCACAATATGGCTCCCCTGCCTTCATCTCCAGGATGATATAATCTGCCTGGAGTCTGGAATAACATCAACAAAGTCTTTAAGCCATTGTTTGACAACTTCTGTAATTCAGCTTACTAATAGGGTCAGCCAAAAATATCAATTTTTAATCAATAATTCAGATGCAACCAAGAATAAAAAGATGTACTTGTGTAAGCATTAGTTTTTAAAATTAAATGGTATTTAATATAATTTGAGTATATTATATTTTTAATAATAATTTCTCTTTTGAGAATCATTAATCCTTTATTTTATTAGTCCCTTTAAGAGCAGGCTAATATTTTGTGAGGTAGAGATTGATTCATGTGTCAGGTTATTTTGCCGGATGTTGGTTTCATTTCTAAACTAAATAATTATAACTGGATACGCCCTGCGGCGTAGCATACGCCACAGACTTGCGCATGGATAGTCAAAAAAAAGTGGGGAAAGAACGGACACAAAGAAATCAAAACAACACGAGTGAATGTCGGTGGGGGGAACCACCTACATATTGTTGGTCTCGAGACATTCGCACTGCGGTTATCTACTTGCCCACCACCCTTCACCACCCTAGCTTGCCAACCATTAACTGTGATTAGCCGACCCTAGCGAGGGTCAGCCATGTTCGCAAAAAAGGGGGAAAAGAACAGGCACAAACAGACAATTTTAAAAATTAAAATAATAATTTTTTCACTGGGGCTTGAACCCAGGACCTTCCGCGTGTAAGGTGGACATGATAACCACTACACTACGAATTTCATGTAACTCTGTGAAGGAACAACGCAATTGAATGTAAGAACCATTGTTGGTCTCGAGACATTGGTGGACCCCAGCGAGGGTCATTTGTCATACTTGTTTGCACATACTCGCTTTGGTGAATTATATATATAGATGCAGTAGTAATTAGGAATCATTTATTTACATACAGAAAATTAAATATCCTTTCTGAAATAAAACTCACAAAGATAGAGTCATTCCCCTCAGAGGTGGCCTTCCTGGTGCGGTCATATTTCATCACAGTTTCAACTTGTCCAAGGCCCACCTGGGCCTCCAGAAGCTTACCAAGCTGTTGATAAAGTAATCATGAGGCAAATTAGATACTAACGCAATGAAATCCAAAAACATGAGAAACAACCAGATATTAATAACTTTTAAAGATATCAGACATTTCACCAACACTTGAGATGAATATGCAGTTCTGGATTTACCTATTTGATAAACAAGCTATAGCTTAGGGCCCTCACCTTCTTGGGGGCCCCTTGGAATTTTTTTCTTCATATTTGGCACTGACGTAGAATATCTGGACATATCTCAAATAGCATAGGGCCCAATCAAGTCTAAATCGGGCCCTGTCAATATGCGCTATTAGAATGGGAATGGTTACCCTTAGATAATTAAAATTTCAAAGTAAAAATCCCTAGATCACCAAAACGTTTTCTTACAATTTTGCAACTTACACTTAACTAGTGTTCTCAAAATCATGCTAAAATGTTGTCAATCTTTCATGAAATCAATTGACTTAAATTTGTAAGCTCACCACAGAAAACTGAGCAGCCTTTGATGGATATTTTGAGAAGTAAAGACCTCTGCCAAACTCCCCACAGGTGAAATCTGAAACATTTTTAAGTTTTTAAAAAAATGTTTAATTAAAAATTGTTTTATAATATGGTTATTTCAAATCAAGTTTTATAATTTATATTAAATGAGTATATTTACCTGGTTATATACTCTGGTAATAATATTGATTTCCTTAATTATAACTTTCAAATTAAAAGGGCATTAACAATTAGTGCAAGTACCACAGTGTATGTTAAGCTTTAATTATAGACATAATACCATTCAAATATCATATACCTACTAAGAAGCAGAAAATAAAGAGAAGAAGTCCTAGAAGAAAAACAAAACTCAGAATTTCAATTTAAAACTGGTTTAATACATAGCAGCACCATCCTTTGAACATAGTGTAGACTGTAGAAAAGGAGTCTGTAAACTTTTGGTGTTAAATATCTAATTAAGAATTCTAATGCATTCATTGGGATGAAAACTATAAGTTATACTATAAGTTATACTATAAGTTATACTATAAGTTATACTATAAGTTATACTATAAGTTATACTATAAGTTATACTATAAGTTATACTATAAGTTATACTATTAGTTATACTATTAGTTAAACTATAAGTTATCCTATAAGTTATACTATAAGTTATACTATTAGTTATACTATAAGTTATACTATAAGTTATACTATAAGTTATACTATTAGTTATACTATAAGTTATACTATAAGTTATACTATTAGTTATACTATTAGTTAAACTATAAGTTATCCTATAAGTTATACTATAAGTTATACTATTAGTTATACTATAAGTTATACTATAAGTTATACTATAAGTTATACTATTAGTTATACTATAAGTTATACTATAAGTTATACTATAAGTTATACTATTAGTTATACTATTAGTTATACTATAAGTTATACTATAAGTTATACTATAAGTTATACTATAAGTTATACTATAAGTTATACTATTAGTTATACTATAAGTTATACTATTAGTTATACTATAAGTTATACTATTAGTTATATTATAAGTTATACTATAAGTTATACTATAAGTTATACTATAAGTTATACTATAAGTTATACTATAAGTTATACTATTAGTTATACTATTAGTTATACTATAAGTTATACTATAGTTATACTATAAGTTATACTATAAGTTATACTATAAGTTATACTATAAGTTATACTATAAGTTATACTATAAGTTATACTATAAGTTATACTATTAGTTATACTATTAGTTAAACTATAAGTTATCCTATAAGTTATACTATAAGTTATACTATTAGTTATACTATAAGTTATACTATAAGTTATACTATAAGTTATACTATTAGTTATACTATAAGTTATACTATAAGTTATACTATTAGTTATACTATTAGTTAAACTATAAGTTATCCTATAAGTTATACTATAAGTTATACTATTAGTTATACTATAAGTTATACTATAAGTTATACTATAAGTTATACTATTAGTTATACTATAAGTTATACTATAAGTTATACTATTAGTTATACTATTAGTTATACTATAAGTTATACTATAAGTTATACTATAAGTTATACTATAAGTTATACTATAAGTTATACTATTAGTTATACTATAAGTTATACTATTAGTTATACTATAAGTTATACTATTAGTTATATTATAAGTTATACTATAAGTTATACTATAAGTTATACTATAAGTTATACTATAAGTTATACTATAAGTTATACTATTAGTTATACTATTAGTTATACTATAAGTTATACTATAAGTTATACTATAAGTTATACTATAAGTTATACTATAAGTTATACTATAAGTTATACTATAAGTTATACTATAAGTTATACTATTAGTTATACTATAAGTTATACTGTAAGTTATACTGTAAGTTATACTATAAGTTATACTATAAGTTATACTATAAGTTATACTATTAGTTATACTATAAGTCTACCATTTTTAGAAATTGATAATCAATGGTCTTCAGTGAACTAATAAAAATTGCAATTCATGCCAAATCCGGTTATAGAATATACAGCAAAGAGTGAAAAGAAAAAATATAATTGTTGGTCGTTGAATGGATTGAGAGTAGCTTAGTTCTCACACATGCAAAATAAGATTATTTTTGTTGTTACTAACTTAAACTTTGATCAGATGGTATGAAAATGAATATGATTTTATCCATTGTATTATTATTAGTTATGCATTTTATAGGGGGAATGAATGCAGCATAACATGTATAGCAACACTGCCATAACATGTATAGCAACACTGCCATAACATGTACAGCAACACTGCCATAACATGTATAGCAACACTGCCATAACATGTATAGCAACACTGCCATAACATGTATAGCAACACTGCCATAACATGTATAGCAAAACTGCCATAACATGTATAGCAACACTGCCATAACATGTACAGCAACACTGCCATAACATGTACAGCAACACTGCTATAACTTGTATAGCAACACTGCCATAACATGTATAGCAACACTGCCATAACATGTACAGCAACACTGCCATAACATGTACAGCAACACTGCCCAGTGTAAAGTCGATGTTTAAAATTATTTTTTTTATTGAACAAATGATTATGTCCCTCATAAAAAATTAAAGAATCTCCCAACATTCCAAGCATTTGGGATCATCATCAACATGCAAATTAAAGATTTAAACTTTTCCTAAATTTAAAGACACTGGATGACCCATTAAATTTGTATATTCCACTACCCAATGACCTTCACCCTGAACTGTTCCTCTTCATCTTACATCCCCTTCTAAGAGTGGATCTCCGACTCCCCCCCCCCAAACCATACATTAAAACTATCATTGTAAAGCATAAATACATGGCAAAGTTCAATAGGTTTCATCTAGCCATGTTGATACAGCATTTCATACATGGCAAAGTTCAATAGGTTTCATCTAGGCATGTTGATAAAGTATTTCATACATGGCAAAGTTCAATAGGTTTCATCTAGGCATGTTGATACAGTATTTCATACATGGCAAAGTTCAATAGGTTTCATCTAGGCATGTTGATACAGTATTTCATACATGGCAAAGTTCAATAGGTTTCATCTAGGCATGTTGATAAAGTATTTCATACATGGCAAAGTTCAATAGGTTTCATCTAGGCATGTTGACAAAGTATTTCATACATGGCAAAGTTCAATAGGTTTCATCTAGGCATGTTGATAAAGTATTTCACACATGGCAAAGTTCAATAGGTTTCATCTAGGCATATTGATAAAGTATTTCATACATGGCAAAGTTCAATAGGTTTCATCTAGGCATATTGATAAAGTATTTCATACATGGCAAAGTTCAATAGGTTTCATCTAGGCATGTTGATACAGTATTTCATACATGGCAAAGTTCAATAGGTTTCATCTAGCCATGTTGATACAGTATTTCATACATGGCAATATTAATCTGGTTTTGGAAACAATCTTGACTCAAGTTAAAATAAGTTAGCCTTTAACATCTTTACTTTACATACCTCCTTCTATATTTACACACGTTACATTTCCATAATTACATATGGATTTTACCTTCTTCTGCAAATCCATTGTTCAAAATATGTTGCAGCCGTTCGGGTTTCTCTAATGAGCCACAATAGTACAACGTTGTGACCATGGTTGGGTCATGGAGCTTGCTGATAGCTGCAGTAAATCTCTCATGTATCACTGAAGGAAGTGATGCCTGGATAGTTGCAATAGGAAGAAGAACTGTTACAATCCAGATAAGTGGGATAAAAAAATTGAATTTTCTAGAGGATAATTTTTACAAAAGTAGTTCTTTATGATTCAAAGCAATTGTGATAATTTTTTAATTTTTCTAAAGAGCATTTCGAGTCTGGAAGGTTCCTCAACTTTTTAAGGTCAATGCAACAAGAGCCAGTGGAAGAGCTAATGCGCCAGCGCTGAATGAGATGGATTGGCCACACTCTCAGAAAACCTACATCCAGCATTGTGAGACAAGCCCTTACATGGAACCCCCAAGGCAAGAGAAAAAGAGGTCATCGCAAAATGACCTGGAGAAGGGAACTGGAGGCAGACACCAAAATGAGCGGGCACAGCTGGGGGCACATAGAAAGATTGACGCAGGGCCGGGATGCCTGAAGAGCCATTGTTCATGGCCTATGCCCCAGATGGGACGAAGGGCGATGATGATGATGATGAATAAAGTATTTCATGAAGATTTACATCAAACAGCTATTGTCTAGGTCAAAACTTAGTATGATATCTTTAACATTTCTTAAGATGGAAAACCAGCTGTTCTACAAAGTTCAGAATTAAATCCATATTTTCAGCATCTAGTTGTACACTTGAAAGAAGGGAAAGATGGGTTGCTAACCTTGACAATAGAGGAGACACTGTAGAGGATATTGACAGAGTTGTCAACCTCCATGCCCTGAATGAATTTGCTTATAATCTCAGCATTGCTACTGCCAGGCACCGTGGAATGTAATTTGGACACTGGCTCTCCTGAGGCGGCCTCATCTGATAACATTTGTGTTGTTGTGATTGGTAAGGAAGGTGGCACTACTAGTCATGGAACAATAAAAGCATTTATAAATTTGATGATTCAAATAAAAGTGTTACAGCTACTAATTTAAAATATAGTATATAAATATTCAAGCCAATATTTTTTCTTCAACTTGATATGATATCTTTAATGGATTCTCTCTATTTTCCAATCATAGTTATTTAAATTTAACTATTAAAAAGTGTGCTAACTTAACTAACTATATTCGTTTTTTATCTAATAATATATTCTCAAAATATTAACTCTCCTTTCTATATCATTTTTTTAAATATAGTACATGTAGTTTGCTCCCCTTTTCGCTCAAGTTTAAATCAATCTTAGGTGTTTAAAGCACTCCATTAATAAATAACTAATGACATTGAGTAAATGTAAAAATTTTATTATTTTTTGTATTTATACCTAAATCTGCATTCATTTATTAATGAAAATCACTTTAACACACACACGCACATATATTTACATATATACACATATATACATTTCAAAAATAGATTTCTTCTGAAGTGAATAATTCAAAATCTACCTGCATCTAATGGTTTCAAAGTTTCAGTGAAAGATTTTATGGCAGAGTCAAGATGAAGTGATAACAAGTTTTTCTCTGGACAAAAAACATAAAAATATATTTTTTAAATAGTTTTAAAAAATAAATTAGTCACCATACCAAAAGTTTTACTTAAAGGATACAAGATTTTGGGGATTTTAAAGATTTTATTGTTTAAATATATTATTTGTTACAAATATATTTAATTTTTAACAAGGAAAATGGTTTCCACGGTTATTTTAAAAAAAATAGTTAACAATAAAAAACTATTCATAAAATATTTGTACTAAACATTTCAAGATTTCAATGTTTTGGATGGGTAACAGGGCCATTAACATAGGTATTTTAAATCAAATTTTCAATATCAAAACACAACAATAATTCAAATATTTTTGTTTTTAAATTAAAAAATTAAAAAGCATTTACTTTGTTGATTATTTAAGTATAAAAAATTGTGTTTTTATTGTTAAAATTATGTATAATATCTTTCAAGATATTAGCACATGTTAATTTTTTATTTAAGGTTATTGATTTAAACTTACGTGGAAAAAAATCAAAAATACCATATTTTCTTTAACAAAAAACATTTGGGGACTCACCCATGTGAACAAGGTCTTTGTTTGATTCTTGGCCTGACATAAACTTGTTCAACAGCTCATTTTGTTTATTAATCTTTGAGATAGAACATTGGAGACCAAAATTAACTTAGAAAAGCAACTACATGTTATTAAGGTTGATAATGTTATGTTAACACAAAATGAGTCACCCTTAATTCTTTAAATTCCTTTGCATTTATTCATGATTTTGTGCTCAATTCTGTAGGAGAAATGCTTGGATATTCTAAGAATATTAATGTAGCAATCAAGATGAAAATATTTAACAGTAGCATTCAATTTTCTAAAAATGGCAAGTCAAAACTTATAATAATGTGTAATTATGTAGTAAAGTCCATCCCATATTTTGTATACGCACAAAAAGGTCAAAATTATTAATATTAATTTGTTTACACCTTCTACCAAATGTATTACTAAATATGTTTAGATTACTTAAATATGAAATCTATTTTTAGAAAAATTAATTAAAGCAAATATTGCTTCAAAAAAATTGTATGCATTATATGAATGAATAGAGTTGATGAATGAAAATTCATTTGGGATTCCATTTCTCTTTTGCTCATTCTGTAAAAGAAGCTCAGACAAAATTCAAATACATTCATTAATATAATCTGCCAAATAGATTAAATTAACAATTAGGGGTGTACCTGATTTCAGCTCCGGCAAATCCAGAATCCTGCCATTTTTACAAACCAGGCTTTGGCAGAATTTCACTTAATAATTCTGGCCAGAAGAGCCATAAAATATATGAATATATAATGGCTCCGGCTACAGCAAATCCGGAATCCGGCCATTTTTACAAATCCATCTCCAGCCGGAATTAACCTCATAAATACGGCCAAATCCGGCTCCGGCCGGATTTCAAAAATTTGAATCCGGTACACCCCTATTAAAAATGAAACACTTACTATATGTTTCAGTTGGAGAATCTCATTACGGAATTTCATGGCACAACTCAACTGTCCTTGGTATGCTTCTCTACTCTTCTTCTGCCTGGTAAATGTTTTTAAATAAATGTAATTAAGCTCATTGGTGATTTTCATGCCCCTATTACTAAGCCATTTATAATTTTACAAACAGCAGAATGAACCAAATAGTGTGTTCTGTCCCACCATATAATGACAGAAGATAAATGTGCCAAAAAATAAAACTATGATTATTTTCAAAAGAAACCAAAGTGAACATAGAATTATGATCCTCATGCCAAATGGATTAACCAAATTTGTTATAAAAATGAAACATCCATATTGAAAGTTTTGCTTACTTTAAAAGTATAATAATATATATTTGCAAAGGATTAGTGAGCTACAATTTTAATTAATGGTGGTCAAATGAAAATGAGTACATTAAAGTTATTGTTTAGATGCAATGGTTGGTAAGCTTGAGGCAAGATGTGCAAGAGTTGCACTTTAAAGGGAGATAAAAGTTACAGTTCCTTACTGACCACATGTCCAGCTCCTGGTCAATTTTATACAGATCAACATCTTTCTCTTTACTGACCTCTGTATAAAGCAGACTGTGGCCTAGAATGTAGTTAAAATTATTCAAACATAAATTTATACATAACATTTTTTAAAGCATGTGACACAACAGCTTTTATATCAAACAAGCAGTCATGTTTAACAAAATTAAGATGCAGTTGGATAAAAAAAAATGTGATAGTAGATACATTTATTGTAACATATAAAATAAAAAAAATTTAAAATTCACACCAAATGTTATTAATTTTTATACATTTAAAAATACTTAAGTCTTTATTTCATATACATCTCTCATTAACATAGGCACAGTTTAGCTAATATAAGTATACTCTCTTCTAAGCATACATATTGTTTATTTTAAAACTATTGTTTACCTGAAAAAGCAGGGAAATAACTCATAAGTGTACAGTTGGTGAAGGCATCAGCCAGCTCTCTATAAATAAACCAAATAGTAAAAAGCAATATCTTTTTTAATCTTGAGAAGAGCATAAGATAAATGTTTGTAAAGGCATATGGTATTTTATATGTAAGATGGATTAATTTTCAAGGAGCAATAGCGAGACTTTAAATATGCCAAATACTTACGTCCACTTTGTATTAAGAATTACATCAGCAGAGAATCCAAATTTACTGAAAAACTCTACAGCTGAGTTATCTGCATGAACCACGACAGCTTCATAATGCCCAGTGACGGAAGGTGAAACACATTTCTGAAGTGGAAAGACAACTGAAAATTTTACAAATATGGAAAACAAAACACTTGATTTTTATGTTCAGAAATGGCATTTATAATGTTGTTTTTTACATTTCCTTCTTTTAATGAGACTCAGTGGCTGTTGGTGCTTTGATTTATTCTTTATTCTAATATTAAAATAAATGATAAGTGGACTTATGGGGAGAGTCACTTAAGTCAGCTTCACCATTGGACACACTAAAACTGGAATAGTCTTAAGGCGTGATTTATTTTGAAAGATATATATCCAGGCTTAAGCAAAGTCTTAGCAAAACAAAATATTAAATATTTCTAGTGTAATACCCGTCAAAAATGACGGAAGTTTTCAAAATAAATACATTTCAGATAAAATTAATTTATTTTGAAAAATACACATCAGAATAAAAAATAATGTAATACAGAACTTTTATTTATTTTTATTTTATTCATTTATTTTCATATTGCACAATTTTATGTGGAATGTTCAAAAATAGTTATTTTTGGTGCTGTAATTTGGTGCGCTGCTTTCTAAAATTAATAGCGTCACGGACAGACAGACGTGACATACATTGCAAATTATGTATGTTGATTACATATTTTAAAATTAAGCAAAAGACAAAATTTCAGCTCACTGATAATAAATAACGTCCAATTTTATAACTGCGGTATCTTGGTCTCACACTGATTAAGGTTAAATGAACAACTCTTTCTTTGTGCTCTCTGCAAATGAAGAATAAAAATAGCTGAAGTGAAGAAGAATATTTTAATTTTCATAAATTTACAAATATTCTTTAATATATTGCTTGATTATCACAATCTCTAAAACATTTATTTACATACATGAATTTCTTTTCAAACGTGGCACATGCCAAGAGCCTGTTTTCAATTCCAATGGCTGTTGCTGGCACGATACAATCACATTCATCTCTCTGTTTACGGCGTTCAATGGAAGCATTAATAAAAGTGTGAATTCCCTTAGTGTAGTTTTCTTCTGGACTGATGAAAAATAAAAGTTACATTACCTTTAAAGTTATTTAAATTAAGATCCCACAATTAATTTGATAACCCAAATTTCACTTGTTTTAAGCTTACCCATCCTCTTCCTCTTCATCGTCATCATCCTCGTCATCATCATCATCATCTTCCTCCTCCTCATCAGTGTCACTAAACACTTCAATAAAAGCACTGTAATTCGCCTCTTCATCCTCTTTGTAAATGTCTTCCTCCTCATCAACTTTCTCCTTCCATGCATTTTCAGACGGCTTATCTTCATCTTTAATTTTTTTATCCTCCCCTGATGAATCCGAGGAGTATTTTTTGGCCTTCATTTTTTTCTTTACATTTCTGTCTGTCATGTCACTAATAGAATCTGAAAAATAAAGGTAGGATAAATAAATTTAACAATTGACACTTATTGTTGATGAACACTATTTTTCTTTAGAATGGTAAACTTTAAACTTTCTATAGATTGTAAGATGGGTTGAGAGATTCAAATTATTACTTCTAAAAAGGTTAATGCATTTTCCAGAGGTAATTAATTTAAAGAATAGGAAAGAATTAAAAATACTAACAAGAGGCAGTGTCAAGCGGCATGATTGAACAGAGACATTGCATTCCTCAAATATCCCAAAAGATAAATAATGATGAACAAATTTAAAGGCTATTTTAATTAAGCTGCCAATAGTAATAAATGTAGAGATGCAGTAACATGAGGATTTATAGATAATGTCATAGGAAGGGAGATTTCACTTGATCTCAATATACATGGGGTCCTTGAGTTACGACGTTGATCCGTTCTTAAGAAACGTCAAAACCCAAATTTCAGTGTAAGTCGGAAAATATATATATACTGTAAAGGACTGTATCTACAGTGATATAACAAAATGTAACAGTTAATGACATTAAAAAAAACGTTAAAAAACACGTTTTTGACTATAAATCCTGTATGTACGAGAAATTACTAAAAGAATGTTCATTATAATACGCAGCGCAAGACAATCCAAAAATACAAAATAGTAATTATGTGTCGTAAAACATGTTTAATATAATGCGCACCTATCAGGAATATGTTTATAAAAAGTATTGTCAATAAAATACGCACCTTATTGCGCGACAGGAAAGGTTGTTCAATATAATAAGCACAGCGACACTATAGCAAAAAAATTTAACATGATACATGTACATAGAGATAAATAAAATAATCTAAAAATTCAATAATTTCATTAAGGTACATGCGATTGATCTGAAATTTCGATACATCATTTTATCATAGGCACGAGTCTGCCTGCAAATTTTCAGCTCGCTAGCTCACAAGGAAGTGGGTTAAACATCGATCCAACGTTTTTTTCTGCACCGCCCGCCTCACATTTTCAGTAATATTAAATCAAATTTCTTGAACGTATAAGTTTTAAATTATTTTCTTCTTTTTAGTCCACTTATAAAAATGTGGTTTTTAAAAATCCTTTTTTACCTTTATTTATTTTATGCTTTTTAGTCCACTAATAAAAACATGGTTTTTAAAAATCTTTTTTTACCTCTATTTACTTTACCAAACACCTCATCGGCACCCGCCCAATGTTTTAATACTACGGCGATGAGGTCACTGGGTGAACTCGGCACTTGAAATCTAACTAAGGCAGACAGATACAGATGCTTACATAGAGATAAACTTAAAAATGCATTAATTTAATTACGGTACATTTCATCGATCTGAAATTTTGAGTCAATGTATTGTCATCTAAGATCTATCTGTGGTAAAATTTTGAGCTCTCTGGGACCATCAGAAGTGGTTGAATTTTACGTTGGCAAATTTGAAAAATTGCGGACAGACAGACATGAAAGCAAGTTAATAAAAACGTGGTTAAAAAGAGAAAACATACTGTTACCTAATGGAGAAAAAGCTTTTTTTTTAAAAAACATGAAAAGACTGAATAACACATAGTATTATTTTTTTATATTTTTATGGGGGCGCGTTCATAACCACGAAATAGCGTAAGTCGGGACCGTCGTAACCCAAGGACTCCGTGTAAAGTAAAATACAATATATAACTACAATTAAAATCTTACCATTAATTTCTTGAACAATTACGATAGTTCTTGCCCATTTAGCACACACAGTGTTGTATATTGTGTCTGTCTCCATATCTGGAAGAGATATGTCATACAAACCACAGACGGCATGAAGAAGATCTCTGTTAGACACCTGTGAAGAACATTTTTAATCAGTCATCAAGTCTTACAAGCTTTTAAAAAGAAAAAAACAACTTAGCACAATAAATAATATGATACACAAGAAACTAGAGCAAGCACGCCAGAGCAAGCAAGATGCAGTCTATATATAGAATACACTAGACCAAGCAAGACAAACCATTCTGGCTTGCCAACGCAGTCTATATACAGAATAGGCCAGAGCAAGAAAGACGCAGGCAAACCCATTGTTGATCTCGAGACATGCTCACTGCCATTGAGGTATAGCCCCCCCCCCTCCTGCTCTGTGGCATATGCTATGCCACGGGTCAGATCTAGTAATACCTATTATGACAAAAGAAAAAATACCACTAATATTTAAAAGACCACTCATAAATAAATTCTTACATCTATCGGGACAATGTGTGCTGAGAGGTGGTGGGTAATGAATGCTACATAACACAGAAAGCCAAAACTTTTTTTTTAATTTCCAAGAATAATAAAAAAAATTTTTTTTACTGTGTTTTGTTTTTTCACAAATTTTTATAATTAAATCTTCTTCTTCTATTTATTAGGGTTCCATAATCAATATTTTGAACATTCTAACTCCTAACTTGTGATGTTTGATTGTTTATTATTGTATTGGGTACATTTTTTTATTGTAATTTGTTTTTACTGTTATTATTATTCAGCTAAAAGAATTAGTACATATACATTTTTGTTCCAGAAATTAATATGTGACTTTCAAATTACAAGAATTCATGGCGGACAAAATGTATGATGCAGTGACTATGACAGTCATGACAAATTATGTCACGAAAGTGGAAATGGGTGTACAGGAAGAAGAAGATCTGTCAATTTGAAGGGATTAATTTATAGTTGATGGGTTATATGATGTTAGTGGAATTTGATACATAAGCTTTATTTAACAGTGCTAACAGATATATCTATGAGTTTTTTTATACAAAAAAAAAGTTGAAATAAAGTCTGTAGTGGACAGAGTGTAATCCTTAAAAATTTTAGGGAAAGGGATCTAAGATTTTAGACATAATATTTCTATAACTTTTTGAGAAGTATTTTGATGATTATTTACCAAATAATCTAAATTTTTTTATTTAATGATTAATTAAGCAAGAGTATAAATCAAACCACATTAAGAAAGTCAATACAAAACTTAATACAGTAATAAAGAAAATTATATGAGCTATTAAGGTGTGTTTAGATGATAATGATAGACTTAAAGATTTATAAATAATAAGAGGGTGTAGGAAATGAATAACAACAAACTGAAAAAAAAATTATGGTTGTTAATGGTTAAATGGTCCTAAAAGTTCACCATGACTTCCATTCATCCATATTAGCGTACTATATGAAGTTTATTTTTTTGTGTTCCATATCTTAAAAACAGTCATGAAAATTCAGTTTAATTACAATCCCAACAATATTGACAATAATATAACAATCTAATATTTAAAAAATTCCCTTATCATCACTTTTTCTCTCTAGATAGCCCTACTGGTGATTTTTTTTTAAAACCAAATTATCGAAAATTGCTTATAAGAGCTTACACAAGCCACAGTAACATCAAAAACACTTTGATATCAATAATGAATGATGGGCAGGGGAGTGTGTTGGCTAGTCATTGGAAAGATACAATGCTACTGCAAACGGACGATAACCAGGAAACGGACGATAAACAGTTATTTTTTAAACTGCGCAATGGTCTTCAAATAAGAGCATTCTTCTTAACAATCTCATTTAAAATTTTGAGAAAATCATCCCAGAAGAACATGCCAAAAATCTTAATAATTTTGTACATGGTTTGCTCAAACATAAAAATGAATGACTCTGTGTAACATGATCACCATGCCTTATTATTGATTACTCCTCAAAACTTACAAACTATATATGGGCTTAAAATCTAAATGGAATTAAAATCTCACATTTAGTCTTAGTTCTCCTTACTTATATTATTTTTTGCTACACAAGGTAGATTAATCATGGCTAGATTTATGGCTATATAATCATAGTCTGTCCTGGTATTTGAATTGTAATTGAAGTTCTAAGATCTCAAAATATTCTGACTCTGAGCTTCTCGCACTACCCATTGTCAACCAAAATATAAATAATAATGTTTTGAGTTAAAGTTAAAAGGAAGATTCACATTAAATAATTTTACCCCATTTATAACTCCGTTACTTTCTTTGATCTGCTTTAACTGTAACACACGATTGAAGTCAACGATGACTGGAACTGCAAATACTTTTTCGCCAAACTTATTTTTAAATTCTACTTTTCTATCTATTTGACTACCGGGTCTGCCAAAACAATTGTTTTCATCATTAGATGAATCCGTTGTGTTTTTCGAAAGCAACTCTTGACAGAGTTGTTTCCAACAGCCCTCTTCGGATTGCTCTAACTCCATGCCTGCAGGTCTACTGTCTGGAATTTGTATACTTCCAGTATCACCCTCATCCATTCTATCAACATAGTAGTTCGGCAGTAAATCGTCAAGCAGAGGGCACGTACTTAAACAAATTCGTAATTTTGTAAATGGCATACTTTCCATTCTTGTTATTGTTAAAAAATTTAATTTCAAATTAAATTATGTATTTAGAAACATTAGCCTTATAAGTTTTTGAACGTTTGATACGAACTTTTATATTAGTAATTATTTTATTTCAAACATAATTAGCTCTGCATCTTTATTGTAAGCGCCATTCTTATTATGAAACTTGAACATTATATCTTTTGAATTTAAAAACAAAAAGTTCTACAAATGATTTTCAAATGACAAATGCGGTGTTTTTTCATTGAGTCGTCAGAACTCCAAGTATTTACTTGTAATAGTTATTTATTAAACCCCATTTAACTATTACTGTGGTTTCAAAAAGCTTGTGCAAACCCACATTGGTTCTGGTGCGTAGCTAAGTTGCCGCCCAGGGCGTACATTATTGCTTTTGGCATTGGCAGGTTTGGGGCCGTCCATAAATGACGTCACGCGATTTTGGCCAATTTTTCACTCCCCTCGTCACACGTTGTCGCAAAAAGTTAGACCCCCCCCCTTTTTTTTCACATATTACGTCACAAAGTTCCCCCACCCCCTTAGAATCTTTTTTTTTCTATTTGAAAATGAGCATGTTTCAAATCACTTTTTGTTATATTAGTATTTTTTTAAGTGTAGACCTGCATTCTTATATCGCAACACGCCTGAAGCCATGTAAAACGTCATAAAATAAATTGTAAGCAATCAAATATTTAAATGGAACTTTTATTTAAAGCTGCGAGTTTTGACGTGAACTCACAATTCTTAAACTCCCCCATCCCCCTCGTCACAAATGTGACCCACCTACCCCCACCCTAAGTGCGTGACGTCATTTATGGACGGTCCCTTTTATGTGAAGGGATCCTCTCCAACAAAAATTTTATGTAAGTTCAAAATACTAAAGTTCCATTTGACTAAATTAAGATTTCAAATAAAATTTACGAACATAGATTACGTGTTTGGTTCTCTTTTTAAATCCCTTCTATCAACTTTACCGTCTTGTCGTTCTCTCTTTCTGACTTTCTGCCCGTCTCTCTTTCTGTCGTGGTTCCGTGGAAAAACAAAAGTAAAAACTGACCCATTTCCCGGGATCCCATCAAGCTGAAATTTTGCACGTAGACTTGTGTCACCTAACAATGCATTGTATCAAAATTTCAGATCGATCGAATGTACCGTAGGTAAATTAATCAATTTTTAGTTTATCTCTATGTATTTCTATGTAACATGTGTAGCGTCTGCTTTAGTTGACCTCCACAGCTGACTGGAGGTTCACTTCAGCCCTCGATGAGCACACGCTTGTGTGTTACAACACGGGGAGTTCAGTCACGTTCAGTCTGTAAATGTTTATGCTAGTGTGCCGCGCGGTGCATATTATATTCAACATAATCAATGCTTTTATTTATAATTTATGTCTCATATATAAGGGATTTATAGTCAAAAACGTTGTTTATACAGGTTGTTTATTAATCGTTTCTTCTCTAAAACCATTAAACCATAGTGATAGTGTTCAAGCCATACCAGCCCGAGCCGAACGCTACCATCTAAAAACAATGAATACACATGTATACCTCTCTGTTTACAGCACCCAGAACCCCATAATCTTTAATCTTATCATCCATCATTCCAAGGAATATATGTATTATACAACGCTGATAATGGCAGGCGGTGGGTTTATTTATTTTATGCATCAAACGAAACCACCGTTTTATATAAATTTTATAAATATCTTCAATTAATTTCAATGACTAAAAGTATTAAAAGTAAAGAATTCAAGAGGTTTATAGATCTTAGAACTAACATAAACTTTCCACCTCATCCCCGTGGCGCTACAGCCCGTGTAGGGCTTTCACGTGCCTCACCACTTCCTTCGACTCAGATCTAATCAATGAAATCAAGTTATCAACGCCTTTCTTACTTACGTCTCCAAGATTGGATGTCAAATTGCTGTAGATATTTCTCTGCATCATCTATCCATTTGCATGGGTTGTATAGCCACAGGGATGGATGGATGGATGGATGGGCGGCAAAACTCCGGACCCGCCATGAGTAGCACTAACCACACCCTATATATACTCATTG